>PVIC010004831.1:0-23824 GCA_004025085.1 Thryonomys swinderianus | reverse complement strand
TCCAGACTCGGTCCCCTTCCTTCTGTTGATCCGCAATGTGACAGGCAGTCTGACTCAGGACACTACTTTCGGGGCAGGGTTACACAAGGGAAGCTCTTTGCTCACTTGCCCGCTCCCTGGCACTGCCCAGCTCCGTGCCGGCCTGTGGTTGCTCTCAACCACTCTTTCCTTGCAGCGCTCTTCTTCCTAAAGCAGAGCCTGAGGGAGAACTCAGTGTTCCACACCTGCAAAATGGAAGTATGTCTCCAAACATGTTTACATGAGAGTCAAACTACAGCAAGTAGCTCTTAGGGCCACGGATGGCTGCGCAGCTGGGGAATGCTGAGGGGGTGGAGAGAGAAGTCCACAGGCCATCTGTTCACTCTCCGGCTGTCTCTAACCTCTACGTTTTTGCCTCAAAGTGACCTCTGGGGAGACACAGCGTCACCTCACAGTAGTATCCTTACAGGAGTTGAAGAGCTCTCTTTGGTCTGCGTTTATTTCAGAAGAAGCATTCTACCTAACGTGCTAAGCACTTTACAAAACATAAAACCAGCAGAGGCTTGGTCTGGACTCCGGCCCCTGAACATCTTTAGCACAGACCTGCAGTCCGGTACTTGCTCTCAGGCACTTCTGGTCCATACTCTTCAGGTATTCCTCCTGCACAGCTTCGCTATTCTTCTTGACAACTTTTGGGGCAGCCAAATAGCCTGGGAAATATTAGTCTGATGTTTTGAAACTTATGGGAACTCTGATTAATGTATATTCCTGGCAAGAGTTATGTTTTCGAAATGCAGTACTGCCAGTATATTTTTTCTTATAATGAGATTCCCAAAATGACTTTTTATACAAATAACTGTTCCTTTAGAGTAAATAATGACATAGAATTTGCATCTAAACTTTTATTTAATAAATCACTTTTGTTGATGGATACTTTCAATGCTAGCTTTATATTTTCTAATGCAAAATTTAAACAATTCATTTTTTTAGCTTTATGAATCCTCTGAAAGGATATTTTGTTGATCGTTTCACTATGGCTTATCCTTTTTTATTTCTGGACACATAAATCAAATAAATCCTCTTTGCATTAGTTACCTCTCTTGAAAATACTTAATAATGAATAATGACCAAGGAAGTCTCAATAAGCTAAACTCTGAAAGATGATTCTGCGAAATGCACAGGGATGATGAAATCCCAGGGACGCCATTTGGACCCTGTCTGGTAGGACCAGGAAAAGAGTCTGAAGATAGTTCATTTTTGAGAGCTAAACTTCATTAATGTACCCAATGTGTCCTATGACCCAGCCACCTCTCTGAATGCTTAAAATGAGTGTGAACAAACAGAGCAAGATCTCATAGTGTAAGTACGAAAACTCAAAACTAGCATTCAAATGTATATGATGAGCCAGAGAGGTTTTCCATTTGTTCTTTCAGTGACTACCTCACAGGGACACGTTCTACACCATCACTTCTATTTCACTTATCAAGAAGGACCCATCGACTCTAGACTGGATAATGAAGATGTGTGTTTTTTTTTTTTTTTACAAGTAAAATGAAGCATTACTCTTCCATAAAGAACAATGAGACTGAATCATTTATATTCAAATGGACATACCTTCAGGACATACTCATAAGTAAAATAGGTCACAGATGTGTAAATATCATATATTTTCTCTGGTATGAGAAACTGAAGTTACAAGTGTGTTCTAGAATACCTAATTGATATTGTGAAATAGTTAATATTCAAAGGTAATGGGTTTAGGGGTAAATACTGAAGAAAGAAAAGTTGATGGCAAAAAAAAAGAAGACAATGTTTGTGTATATAGGGATGGGAGGAGGTAGGTTGAGTAGGGGAGGGGGAAATGAGAGTTAAATTGTGTCATACAGTGGCACAAATTCTCAATGTGGACTGTTACTGTGATGTGTATGTATAATGTACCAATAAAAAAGAAGGATGCAATTACACATTTATAACTGTACTCTTCAAATTTCTCCACTTCAACTTTGTGCTCAGATTCTAGGCCTTTTGTGAGTTTCTTCTCAATACTCTTCTCCAGCAGCTTCAGATCTTGCTTGGGTACCTAGGACACCCCCTCCCTTCCTTAGACATACAGACTTTGTTAATGGGGTTTGGTAGCCCGGCACAGAACTGGGTATCTCTGTTTCTCTTATTCATTCTCTGTCTAAAGGCCTTTGTCCCTGAGTTTTTGAGGTGAAACTTTCTAATCGACCCTTTCATCTCCAGGAATAAGTAGCTCTGCCTGGTCTGGAGAGGCTTGCTGCACCTCTCTCAGGAAGAGAGGACCTTTACTTCCACCTGTCCTGTGAGTCTCCATCAGCTCTGCTTGGTAGTGTTTGCTGTCTCACCGAGGCCAGAGCTCTCATTCCTCAAGGGTGAAAACGCTGGGGGAGGTCGAGGCTTCCCTGTTTTAGCACTGCCCCGCCCACAGTCCTGCAGCACCAAAGCCCTCCTTTCTCTCACTGCATCTTCTTTCTGTGAGGAAAAGGGGTTGGTGGAGGCCACTGAGGTCTGGGAAATGACGTCTTTGAGACCTGCATCTCACTCTGATCCTCTGAGCAAATGATCAAATGTTCATCTGGATTCTTCCTATTTTCTGCTATGCAGCCCTTGTATTCTACCCGGTTGCCCAGATGAGTGCCGAAGTCCCTTGAACCTGGAACTTCACCCCAAGCTATTACTCTAGCTCATGTTTTACCTTTTATTTTGAGGTACGGCCTTGTTCAGTTGCCAAGTTACTTAGGATAGGCTAAGACAGCAATCCTCCTGTCTCAGCCTTCCAGAGTGCCATAATTACGAATAACTATCACCACACCAATTAGTTTTAGAATTATACAGTATGGTACTCTATATAAATCATATATACATATAGAAAATGCAACGAATGCCATACAGTATAGTATATTACAGAATTTGTAGACTTTTACCTATGCACTGATCTTGCATATATTTATTCTTTCATTGTGTTGGATTTCCTCTACAGTTTGTGTGTCTTCTATAGCTACTTTTTTTAACTTGTTCACTATTTCTATTTGCATTTTTATGGTAAAGATTTTTAGAGGCAAGTTTATTGACTCCTCATTTGCACAAATGTCCTTTTGGTTTCTTTTCAACTATTACGGTTCTCTATTCCGCATCGTGGCTCTAGTTTTATTTTCACAGTCGCTTTCCAGGGGGACGCTAGTTTTCACAACTGCATGGCTTCTGTGCCTTGACGCCTCTGACTTCTGTAGCCTTGGAAATTTCAGAGGCCTCTAACAGCAGGCAGGCCTTTGGTCATTTCATCTGCTACTATCACCAAGCAGAGCAGCCTCTGGCTTCAAAAGAATCCCTCAGCATCAGAAGGCCTGTCCTTGTTCATCTCTGCAGACTTGCCGACCCGGGGTCTCTGGGCCCTCAAGGCCTCTCCTCTGGTGGTCACTAAGCATCTACTTACCTCAATCTTACCTCATCTCAGCAGTTTTGAAGGTTTACAGTTTTTGTAAACTTCTGAAATTTTCCATTAATAGGCTATCTCTCTTGTTGCCTTTTTCTCTGATTCAAAATGGGTGTTTGCTTAGGTTGCTTTTATTGGTTTTGGTAGTGTGAATTGCTTTCGAGAGAACTTTCATGTAGTTCGTGTTTTTTTTTTCTTTTGCTTTTTCTGTTTAATAACTTAGCTGAATCTGCACTTTGTGGTTTACTCTTGCTACATTTTTTCTCCTTATGTTGTATCTTTACCTACAAAAAGCTAGGAAATTGGTAAGTAAATTCTCATAGGTTGATCCTATAGTGAACTCCTAACATTTTACTATTTTGAAGCTTTTGGAATTAAAAATCAAATGGAATGATATATAATGATTAATGGTTCAGTGATTCTCAAAATTAAAGAAAAATGTTGATAAATATCTTTTCTTGAACCTCATGGAACAAAGTATGTTCATTACAAACTAAACTATTATGTTTGTGAAATAATTGTTCATTGTCAAAGAGACATTTATAATTTCTAATTAAAGCTGCTAATTGGCATGAACATCATGAATGACACTGAATTGATAGAGTAATAGACAAAGCAAATAAGAAATTTTAATTAGTCTGTACAACCTTAATGCTGATAAATTTGCATCCTCCTTTTTGCTCTCTTCAAAATATTGAAAACAATTTTAACACACCAATTATAATCAACATGTACACATTATGAGAGGTTCAAAAATTCACAGTGTAAACTATGGAGAAATAACCTTTAACTTTGTGTTTTCTTGAAATTACATTTCTTTGCAGTTTACTTTTTAAAAATGTCCAGTTCTGCATTAGTAAAAAAGGGCTTTGAAAATTTCTATAAGGTTGAAATATGTGAGTTTTAACATTTTACTGATTTAAATAAGAAACTTGTGGCCAAAAAGCAGTTAACATATTGTTCAAGTTAATAGATTTAATAGAAATTTTCATATTTCTTATAATTTCTTTTTATTTTATTTTTATTGGTACACTTTATTGTTACATTATATATACACATCACAATTACACTCCACACTGAGAATACATTGAGTACATGACATATCTTAATTCTCATTTTCCCCCCTTCTCTATCCACTCTATTTCCACCATCCCTATACACACAAGCTTTGTTTCCTTTTTTTTCTTGCTTCTTGTCTTTTTGGGCAAGCTAATCATTTAATACAATATGGAGTGAGTGCAGGTAAGGTATTTATTGTGTAGGTATCATAAGAAGACTGAATAAATTAACATAAGACATCATTATCCTGGCCTCATAAATATGTAAATATTATATATTATATATAATATTCATGAGGGTTCATTAAAACTCTTGTTTTGTTTTCAGAGTAATTTAAGGTATACACATAGGTAAGGGAAATGCTCCTGTTTATTTTATAGAAGATTTTTTGTATGACTGGCATTTATTTTTTATGTTTGATATTAGTGAATAGTGAAATAATCTTGGGAAGGTTCTTTGTAAGAAGTAAGTAAGGGATCAATTCTGTACAAGATGTAAAGGTTTATATTGGAATAGGTTTGATACTTTGTGGTTTTTAGGACTGACTCTGTTTCACCAGACTTATCAAATGCATCGGCACAGAAATGTTCATAACTTGAATTCCTTTGGCAGTTTTAAGGTCTGCGGTATACACAGTGTGACCCTTGTTTTATTTTCAGTTACAGAGAGAAATAAAGTTCTCAATTATATTTTTTCTACTTTTTTTTGGTTTGAGTTGTTTGCTCTGTGTATTTTCAGCATTTATTACTTGGTCTCTTCATCCTTAGCATTGTCATCTTCCCGCTAGGTTGACCCCGTACAGCAGGGGGCGCTTTTCTGCCTCCTGGCAGGGCTTCTGTTTAGACACCTTCCTTTTCTGACACTCCTAGAGCCTGTGCAGCTTTCTTTCACTTGTGATTTGCATGATATACCCTTTTCTACCTTTCTACTTTTAGTATATGTATATATACTAAAAGTATATGCTACTTTAGTGCACATATATATATATACTACTTTAGCATATATATATATATAATGCACATATTTCTATTTATAGCATATTTCTTATTTCTAATAGCACTATCTTACCTGTCAAATAGGGAATTTAGAGCCTTTATCTTAATGTAATTCACGATAATAGTTGGAAATTTATACTCTATATTTAATTACTTACTTTCTATTTGTTCCAAATGTAATTTATTCCTTTTGTTCTCCTCTTCTCTCATATTATTAATTGGATATATTTTAATTAATTCATATTTTTCACATATTTGTTCACATATATTTTATAATCACTACAGTAGTTTATATTTATGTTTATGTACATATGTAACTCATGAAAACCAACTTACTAATAATTTTTATCTTTAGGTGAATGGTAAGACATTTCTCATTCTTTACCTCTTTAGTTTTAATTTTTTAATATATCATAATCATGTTTATTATAAACTCTACAAGGCATCATTATTGCTAATTTTTATATTTGTTTTTCTTTTTGAAATTATAAATAAGTCATTCATGTTCACCATATTTTATTATTTATTTTTCCTCTTCAAAACTGCCTTCTGATAACATGCTTCTCCTTTCTTACGAATTTTATTGAAATTTTCTTCTAATTTAAGTGCATTGAAAACAGTAACACCCAAATTCTGGTACTCTGAAAAAAAAGGCCTTTATTTTGCCTTCACTTTTCAAAGATATGAGATCCTGGCTAGGATTATAAATATTCAAGTTTTTCAAAGAATATTTTAAGCATGTGTTTCTACTCTCTTACGATTTGAGTATTTTCTACACTTGATCTTAGCCAAAAGGCCGAGAAGCGATGATTTGTGTATTTTCTGATGAAAAGGCTGACACACTGCCTTCTTTTTCTCTGTGTACGCATGTCCTTGTGCTTTGATCTCTGGATGCCTCCAAGATCTCCCTCTTCTGTGATTTAAAATAATATGAGGATAAGCCTTGAGTTTTTTCTTAATTCTGCTAGTGATTATTTGAGATTTTTGGATCTATAATTTGTTTCCTTTCATTACATTTTTAAAGTGCTTGGCCACTGTCTCTTCACACATTTCTTTTTTTTTTTTTTCCCATTCTGGTTTTCTTCTTCAAAATTCTAATTAAATGATACAAGAACATTTGACAGAGTTCTTGAACTCTTTCCCACCTCCCCATTTCACTTTTTCTTCTTTGTGATTATATTAGAGTTGGGAAAATTTCTACCTACCTGTCTTCAATTTCATTCATTTTTTCCTTTAGCACATTGGTTTTGTGCAGTTTTCTGGCCTGTCAAAGGTATCATCCCTCATCTCTACCACAGTCTCCTCCCTCCTAGCAGACCCAGAGGCATCTCTGGACGTTCTTCTTCCTTCAGGGCAGACAGCCCATTTCCTTGGGGCTATTTCTCACAGCTGTTGCAGGGTACTTGGTGAAGGCTTGTCTGGTGGACAAGCTCATTAGAGAAGGTGCTGGAGCACTTCCTTACCCATCCTCAGTCAGGTCCTTTGTACTTTATTAGCAGCGATACAGAGGGCCTTCCCTGCATAGAGTGAGATAGGCTTTCTAGTCTCTCTGTGTGTTTTAGTTCTTGAGCTCACTGTCTTCATGTCTTTCTCCACTGTCCAAAGAGTTCTCCTTTGGTCTCTGCAGCATTTTCCACATGCAAATTTCTTGCACCTGCCTTTGCTGGATGACTGTTCTTTGTGTGATAGCCAGGCAGGCCTCTGAAGGTTTTCCTTGTTCCCCAGAAGCTACTAACCTTGCCTCGGAGTATATGTAAGAGGCTGTTACAGAGACTGGACATTTATTACACAGGAGAGAAGAACTCGTAAATGTGTGCAGTTTGGTGCTCAGCTCTCCTCTACCCAGTAACTGAAGTTAACTCTCTTTGGCCAAGGTCCCCCTTTGTAGGTATTTTATAAAATACTTTTGTCTCAGACAGTTTCTACCACTTCCTCTCATGCTCTATGAAACAAGGACCTTCTGCCCTCTGAGGGGCTCATCAAATACCAAAATTCAGTTCATTTGACTGCTTTGTACTTTGGCTCTATTGTAGGCTTAAAAACAGAGATTCTTACTTCATCTGACTACTATTCACTATTAGAGTGGGAGTAACATTCTAGTGTTGTTTTCTGTATCTTAAAGAAATAATCAGCCAATACCATCATTACAGCATACATTTACACAGATGCCTGCATGGCAACTCTCCTAAGGAAAATGATTTACTAAAAGTGATGACTTTGACACAATTGTACAGTGTGAAACTGCAAAATAAGTCTAAACATGGAGTGTTCTATCGGACATAATGTGCATTATGGTTCTTTTGAATTGAATATTATCACCTTTTATAAACTTTGGAGTTTATTCAGTCCAAACCTGTTACCTATTTCTTGTTTATTCTGCTAAATTCTCTACTTTTCTACTTCTTTCCTTTTTTTTCAGTTTTGAATTTCAACTAATCATTCACATCAACACGATACCCTATCTTTTAATTGTACTGGATTTAACCCTCATACTCTACAACATATATTTTAGGTGAATTCTGTTGTGTTTCATGAAAACAAAATTCAAGGAAAATAGAAGGAGACATAATATTTTATGTTTTACCTAGGGCTCCTGATTAATTTATAAAGTTGCTGGGCTTGAGATTCAATAATGATTTTTATTGCTACTGCATAATTTAATATTAGAATAGAAATGATTAATTTGAAAACAGTACTGAAAAATTTATGACATTTATATAAATTATATACATTGACATTTGGAAACTAAAAAAAATTCTGCATAATTTGAAAGAGAAACAGATTGAAATCACATTGATGGATTAAAACACAATATAGATGTTCTTTCACATGATATATAACGAACTATATAATAATTAGTATAAGAATACATTTTCAAGATAGATTTCCTTTTGGGTTTGCAATTTCTTTATAATAAGCATTGGTATCTGGAACTTGGTGAAGAAAATGGCAATTTATCCCAACTTTGAAGGAGGTAAGAGACTTTCAAATATCATATTGCATCTGTTTAACACTAAATTTTTGTGTATTCCTATTATCAACTAAAGGTTGTTTGTAAACATCCAATTTTTAATTGCTGTCTTTTTTATTTTGTTCCATTAACAAACCATCAGAATTTTAATTTATTATTAAGTAGTACTTCACTGGTACTTTTAAATACTATATAACTAACATTATCAAGAATTGTACTTTTCAGCCTTTTAAATTTTTAAAAATGTTTCTTGTTTTTCTCCCACGTGTTCATTAACTTGTTTTTAAAGAAAGATAATATTATCTCTAGAAAATAATTTCTTTATTCTGAGGTTATTTTGTTATGTATTTGACATTTTAACTTCTTACTTTTCAGTACCATTCCCTAGTACCTTCTTTTTAATTTTTTTTTTTTGAGACAGGGTCTCGCTTTGTAGTTCAGGCTGGCCCTGAGCTCACTATGGAGCCCACGCAAGCCTCGAACTCATCAATCCTCCTGTCTCTGCCTCCCAAGTGCTGGTATTACAGGCGTGAGCCACCATGCCTGGCATTTTAATTTTTTTAATTTTTTGATGTGAATCTTTATTGATACATTATATATACACATCATGATCACACACAATACTGAGAATTTGTACCAGCATATGACACAATTTAATTCTCATTTTTTCCCATTTCCCCATCCACCCTATAACCCCCAACCCTATATACATAGGCATTGTTTCCCTTTTATTACCATCATATTTTTTCTTCCCCTTGTTATTTACCCCCACACTCCATTTCCCTTTGAATATTTCCTATTTCTCAATATTTACAATATATTCTAGAGCTCATTTATATCTTCAGTTTCTCATGCCAGAGAACAGATACATTTACATATCTGTGACCTATTTATTTCACTTATGAGTATGTCCTGAAGGTACATCCATTTGAATATAAATGACTCAAACTTATAATTCTTTATGGCAGAGTTACACTCCATTTTATAGAAAAACCACATCTTCTTTATCTAGTCTCCAGTTGATGGACATTTGGGTTGTTTCCAAGATTTAGCTATTACAAACTGAAACGCTATAAACATGGGTGCACATATGTTGCTGTGATGTGAATCTTTTAATTCTTTCATGTACATACCTAGTAGGGGAATAGCAGAGACAAACGGTACCTCTAATCCAAGATTTGTGAGGAATCTCCACACTGATCTCCATAGTGGTTGTAGTAATCTACATTCCCACCAGCAGTGGAGAAGGGTTCCTTTTTCCCCAAAGCCTCACCAGCATTCACTGCTGGTTAATTTTGAGATAGCAGTCATTCTTTGTGGAGTGAGATGGAATCTCAGTACTGTTTTCATCTGCATTTCTCAAATGACTAGTGACGTTGAACATATCTTCCTATGTTTCTTAGCTGCTTTTACTTCTTCCTTTGTAAAGTGTCTGTTAATTTCAGATTCCCACTTTTGAATTGGGCTTTTGAATTGGGGGGGCTGATTTTTTAAGCTCTTTTTATATTCTAGGTGGTAGCCCTTTGTCTGACAAGCCGCTGGTAAATTTTTTTCCCGATTTGTTAATTGTCTCTCTGCTCTGCCAGATATTTCTTTTGCTGTGCAGAAGCTTTTTAATAGGACGAGATTCCATTTGTTGATTTCTTCTGCTAGTTCTCATAACACTTTTTTTTGAATATTGAGTATGTGCCATATAACCTTGATAAGTTTATTATTTATAGGAGACTTTTTGGTAGATAATTTTGTTACTTTTTACATGGAAAATCATATGACCTAGAACTGAAATATTTTATTTTATTTCCCCTAATCTGGATGCCTGTCAATTTATTTACTTGCCTTAGGATATGATTTCAGTATATAGAACAGGAATAGTGAGCTTTTGGGCTCTGGGTCACCATGAAGTATGAGTTCAGTTAGGGATGTTTTAGCTCTAGATGTTTTTTTTAATTTTTTTGATTGATGATATTTTATTTTAGTATTAATGGAGGGTAAGGTTTATCACATATGTTTTTCTGCTTTACTTGAGATGCTCATATAATTTTCTTCCGTGATGTACAGTTGGTCCTTCTATGCATTCTTTCCACATCCGTGGGATCAATTGACTGAGTCAAAAATGTTTGGAAAGAAATGCATCAGAAATCAGTGAATATGTATTACTTTTTTTCTCAGTTCTATTCTCTAACATATTACAAAACTATTTCCGTAATATTTGCATTGTATTAGTTATTATAAATAATCTAGGTGACAAAGTAGAGAAGAGAATTACTCAGGCTGTATGCAAATGTTAGGCTAGTTTGTTTAAGGGATGTAAGTCTCCATGAGTTTTGACAAATATGAGCTGGAGAGTCTGGAACAAACCCCTTCTACCTAGTGAGGCATGTAGTAAAGGAAAATAATGTATTTCATTACTATGGCAAGTTTCTTTGACTGATTTTCTAGGTTAGTTCAACATGCACACATGATGTGAGCTCTGTTTATGACTCGTTTCCTTCTCAAGTATTGATAGATGCAATCTGCCAATAGTTTGTGGATTTTTTTACTTATAAGTATTTTTAATGTTACTCTTGTAACAGTTTGATTTTGTTTGTGCTAACTTTTAAAATATTTCATGGGAGGTATTTTCTCCCCCCTTGTACCCATAATTGAAAGGAATTTCATTGACTCAGATTTAGTTTGTTTTCAAATATTATTTTTCAGTAAAAATTGTAGGCTTGTAATTTTGTTGGTAGAGTTTGAAATATGATTTCTAATTCCTTAGTGCATACAGGCTGCTATATCCTTTGCGATTTTTGAGAGCTTTGTCATTTGTCTTGTCCCCATCTGCTCCTCTTTTGGTTGTTTGCAATGTCTTCAGTAATATTTCCACTTTTAATCTTCCTAGTGGTCATACACAGCTAGTTTTTTTTTAAGTTCTCATGTTAACTCTCATTATTTTCCCCCAAATTAAAGATAATTTCAAAGACTTCACTTTCATTTTTTTTATTTTCTTTTCTGTTGTTTGTTTTTATTATTATTTTTTTATTTTCTTCCTTCTACTTGCTTTGGATTAAATTTGCCACTTTATTTCAAATTTCATGATATAAGCACCCAGAATACTTATCAGATGCATTTATTTAACTCTAATGTAAGCAGTTAGAACCATAAATTTCTTTCGAAGGACAAATTTCAGTATGTTGTAATTAGTATTTTACTACAAAATATTTTAAATTTTTCCTTAGTACTCTTTCTTCATATTTCCAGTAGGAATTTGTTTAATCATTAGATATTTGGGGATTTTTCAGTCATCATTTTATTACTTATTTTTGTTTAACTCTGTAATGAACCAAAGACCATGCCTAATATTTTTCTATGCTTTTAAATTTGCTAAAGCTTATTTTATGGTCTGCATAAAACCATCTTTGTGAATGTTCTACATGTTTTTAGAATGAGTGTTATGTATTTTACATCATTCAGTTAGAGAGTTCTATCAAAGTCATCTTGTCAAATTGGTTTCAAATATCTGTTGGTCTTCTGTAATACACTAATTTTCTATTTGGATTATCAATTACTGAGAGATGAGTAATGAAGTCAACTTAATGAAAAGTTTGTCCATTTTTCCTGTCAGCTTTTGGTTCATGAATGGCAAAACTTTATTTTAAATGAATGCACATTAAATACTGCAAGAAATTTTAGAGAACTAGTTATTACATACTAGTACCTCCCAATTTCCCTGGTAATATTTCTCGTCCTAATGAATACTTAACTACTTTAAATTTACTCCTTCAGTATTTACATAATAGTGCAGGAAACTAGCCTGTTGGGAATGTCTAGCCAGAGGGACAAGCAGTCTTGTCTAAAGACAAGACTCAACTGATTTGGACAAAAGGGACCACTGAGCTCCTGCCTCTAATGGATTAAGAGGCCTGAGCATCTCTCTCACCTCTCTTTTATTCAGCTTAGCCCAAGAAGCAAGTGATTAGGTTAATAGAAAATTCATCTTGTCTTATTTCTTGCGAAGTGTACTCAGGTAAGTATTTCTCTAAATTCGATCTCAGCAGTTGTTGACTACCTGGGAACTTGCAATGTGCCAGCATGCCATCATGATGCCAAAGGAGGATCAGCTTGCTGTTCCCTCCTTTGTGTCCACAGGGAAGGTCCATTGGGCCTTGACACTTATGTCTTGTGTTCCACATAATACATTTTCCCAATCCTTGAGTTTTTTCTCTAGTACCTAATATTAAAGCCAGGCCTTTGCATTGAGCTCTATCTTCAGCCCCTTTCAAAAGTGTTTACTTAAAGATGGAGCCTAAGTTCTTATATTGACCATGTTTTGATCCTCCTCTCTTAGCCTCCAAAAGTAGAAATACAGATGTGTACTCTCACATTACCCCTGATTCTTTTAATTTTATCTTATTATTTTACTTACTTATTTTTACTATTGGCAAAAATAGCAATAACCTCTTATTAAAGTAGATTCAGAACACTTGTTTGCTCAGATTTTAATACTGCTTTACATGTTTTCTGCCTGTGAAATAATCCTTACTATATTATCAACTAAAAATTTCAACTGATAATGGATTTATTTATTTACTTGTCAGACACACAGTTGAAAATTTTGGGGCACATCAGAAACATATATGTACAGTTATAGAAATTCTTCTTATATACATGAATAGAAGATAAATTTTATTGTTTATTACATATTCTATGAGATATTCAAGTGAAAATAAATGACTGCTAATAAAACATTTTTGGTGCTTGAGGTCCTTTATTTTTGTGATGAGGAGATCTATAATTATTAATTTTGTTTTTTTAATCATACATTCATCTGAAAGTGGTAAAAACTATAAAGGAAGATTATAGATTAGTTTGTGTAGACATTTATAGTGGCTTAATTCACTGCTCAGGATATCTGCTAGAGAAGAAAAATATTGGAAAAAATATTTCTTGTTATTTAGATCTGGTTTAAAAAATGGAAACAATATTTGTAAAGCAACCTATGCTTTTATATTTAAACTACATTTTTTCTTTGGTATTGGTAATGTTTTATTTTCCCGTGTAACAGTTTGCTTGATGTATTTCAACAATTCCAGTGATTGTTGATATATTTATATTAAAATCTAGCATCTTGTTTGCTGTTTTCAATTTTCCATTCCTTGATTGTTTTTTGTATTTCTGACATTTGCATTTAATTAATTTTTAATAATTATTATTATCTCTATGTTGACTTCTAATATCTTCTTATAAAAATATTACTTTCCAACATACATTTTAACTAATCAAAATTTAACTTTAAATCACATTACTTTATTTCATACATGATGTATGAAACAAATACAACCATAAATTTCCCTCTTATCCTTGTGTTTTCAATGTGTTACACTTCTTTTAAATATGCCCTAAATATACAACATGTAATTACCACTGATATACTTACCTACCTTTTAGTGCAACTTAAAGCAAGGAAAGCATGAGCAAAAATATAAAAAGAACAATTTATTTGATCTCAATTTATTACATTTCCATTGTTTTCTATTACTTCTCAGAAATCTAAGGTTTTGTATGTTATTATGATCTTTTCCTGAGAAAATTTAATAATGTCTTAGTAGTGCAAATCTGCTAGAAATTAATGATCTCAGTGTTTGTTTTAAATATTATGAAAATTTATTCATCACCTCAAAAGCCAAATAAACCAAATGAAGTAGACATTTTTTTAAGGAATATCACCCAATACAGAGGCAGAAAAAAATGATGGTGTGATAAAGTCACAGTTTGGATCTAGAAAGTCTTCAAAAGGCCCATCTGGTAATGTTTGGACTGAAGATGCTTTTCAGAGGTGCAGCCTTTCTAAGGAGATGGCCCCTGTGAGTCTTCAGGTCTTTGGTGACATGACATCACAGCGATTGTAGGTGCTGTCCCTTCCTCTTCCCTTTCACTTCTAGGAATGACATGAATAGTTTTGCTCCATCACAAGCTCCATGGCACGATACAGTCTAAAAGCAGTGTAGCCAAAGGCTCATGGACTTAATCGCCTATGAAGTTGAGCTACAATAGAACTTTATTCCTGTAAAAATTCTTATCTATTTATTATAGGATGGAAATCTAACATCAAAAAGGCAATTTCAGCATATATCCATTTATAAATTTCAGATTGCTAATTGCCTAGTTATAATAAGACTAAGAACTACAGGGACAAGGATTGTGAAAAAATTCAGTCAGCAGACTGTGTTATAATGTTGATTATATATTTAAAAAGTTACTGTGACATTGCATCGTCTTAACAATAGTTGTGAGAAAAATTAAGCAAATGGAAATATTTATTAGTTTTAGGCAAAAAGTGTTTTATAAGACAGGAAGTATAATCATAGGTTATCTGTTTTGAAAGTCAGAATATTTGCCTAGTTCTAATAATGGTCAGATATTTATTTACTGTAAAACTATGAAACAAATATATTGAGAAAATGGAAGAATTAAAAAAAACTTTTTTGAATCATTTTAATAAAACAAAGTATTAGTAAGATTGGTGAGTCAAAATTTCTATTATGAACTTACTCTTTCATTGTGTTACAGGGATAAGAACATAAATCAGTGTTAAGGTGCTGGCTATAAACTCTTCTCTGAAATAAGGGAAATGGACTACCATCTGATTTTAATGTGCATCGTGTACTCATTTTTTGTTTTATTATACCCATATTTCAAAAATAACATTCTCATATAAGTACTGCCCAGTAATCTATTCTAGTGAGTAGAGAAAGAAGTATAGTTTGTGTTGGGATATAGTGCTCTATAGTTGCCTTTAATTCTAGTTGATTTTTTTTTGTTGTTTTTTTTTGTTTTTTTGCTTTTTGGAGACAGGGTCTCGCTTTGTAGTTCAGGCTGGCCTTGAGCCCACTATGGTGCCCAGGCAAGCCGCCGTGAACTCAGCAATCCTCCTGTCTCTGCCTCCCGAGTGCTGGGATTACAGGCGTGAGCCACCACGCCCAGCATTATATGTGGTAACCGGGGATCGAACTCAGGTCCTTATGCTTGCAAGGCAGGCGCCGGAACCACTGAGCTAACCCTCCGGCCCTAATTCTAGTTGATTTTAACATAGCTCCAGTCTTACATTTGATGATTGAGGTTCTTTTTAAAATATATTCATGTATTTATTATTGAGCTTCTACCTGCATGTATGAAATTCCCAACTTTGATTCCTGAACTATATACTTCTTCCATTTATGTAAGATTTTGCTTCTAGTATTTGACATTTTTAATTAAATACATGTGTTTCTGTCTTACTTTCGCATAAATATTTTTATCATTATAAAACATCCATCTTGGGCCAGGTTCTGGTGTCTGCCATGCAAGCTCAAGGTCCCAAGTTCAATCCCCAGCAACCACATACCACAATATCTGCTGTGGTGGCTCACTTCCACTAACAATCGTACCACACACCACAGTGCTGTGTGCAGTGGCTGACTCCTGTAATCCCAGCACTTGGGAGGCAGAGGCAGGAGGATTGCTGAATTCAAGGATAACCTGGGCCATGTAGTGAGCTCAGAGCCAGCCTGAACTACAAAGTGAGAGCTTGTCCTGAAAGAAAGAAAGAAAGAAAGAAAGAAAGAAAGAAAGAAAGAAAGAAAGAAAGAAAGAAAGAAAGAAAGAAAGAAAGAAAGGGAAAAAGAAAGAAAGAAAGAAAGAAAGAAAGAAAGAAAGAAAGAAAGAAAGAAAGAAAGAAAGAAAGAAAGAAAGAAAGAAAGAAAGAAAGAAAGAAAGAGAAAGAAAGAAAGAAAGAAAGAAAGAAAGAAAGAAAGAAAGAAAGAAAGAAAGAAAGAAAGAAAGAAAGAAAGAAAGAAAGAAAGAAAGAAAAGAAAGAAAGAGGAAGGAAGGAAGGAAGAATATTTATTTCTTTTTTGCTTTTTGAGACAGGGTCTCGCTTTGTAGTTCAGGCTGTCCCTGAGCTCACTATGGTGCCCAGGCAAGCTGCCGTGAACTCAGCAATCCTCCTGTCTCTGCCTCCTGAGTGCTGGGATTACAGGTGTGAGCCACCACATCCGGCATTGTAGTATGCGGCGTTGATTGTTGGTGGGCGTGTCTCCATGCCCAGCATTATATGTGGTCACCGGGGATCGAACTCAGGACCTTGCGCTTGCGAGGCAGGCACTGGAACCACTGAGCTAACCCTCCGGCCCGGAAGAATATTTATTTCTAATAATATTTTCATTTGGAGTCTATCTTGCCTGATGCTGGCATGGCCTCTCCAACTTCATTATGGTTGCTGTTCGTACATTCTTTTTTTTTTTTTTTTCCTCCACTTATCTTTGCATCTGACAAGATTCTCCAGAGAGAAAAAGAACCAGAAGTGTGTGTGTGTGTGTGTGTGTGTGTGTGTGTTTGCACATGTATTTTATGTTATTTATCACTTTCTTCAGGGAATTAAGTCAGTCTAGCTCTGCATCTTGTGAAATTAGAGTAAATATCACAGAACTTTCTTCTTGGGCTTTTCAATTTCTTGGAAAGATTATTTCAACCTACAGCTTGGAGATTAGTACTTTCATTATTGAGTCTTGGTAGCTGAGAGGAAGCAGACAACAGGGAATATAATTTAAACACTCATTTAATGTCCTGTTGTCAGTTTGACGCCATCTTCAACCATGCTAGAGACACGGTTTTATCTTCTCTGATATGACAGGAGGTAGTTTTTTTGTTGCATGGGATTTGGAAAGCATTTTGAGGAACTCCTTCAATTTATTTTCAACAAATCTAGCTTGTATCCTTCAAGTTCACACCTAGTGCCCAAAGCACTTGAATCTCCATATTAGTCCAATTTTTTGGCCAGAGGTGTTCATTTAGAATGTAAATAATATGAGTTTTTAGTTTTAACCCAAAACAGTTTATGATTTTATTATCTGGCTTTTCTGATGCAATTTTGGCTTATGAACTTTTATTACAGCTTTTTAAAACTCAGTTCTTTATGTGTTTAGGCATTAATAGGTTTTGAAAAGTTCATTTCTTATTATTTAATAATTACTTTCTAATTACCTAGCAGAGATTTGGGTGAAAGATGGGAATGTATATTGTAAGGCTCATTTTTAATACAAAGTTCACTGTTAATTTAAATTTTGTAATTCTGTTCATTTGTAATTTAATCAAATCAGAGGAAATCTAAAATTAATGTTTTTAAATATCAACATTGTATAAAATGTGAATTACTTTTCTTTGTCTTTTTAAAAAATTCATTATTGGTACAATTTATATACATCTCACAATCACACATAACATCAGGGAATTTGCATCAATATACGACACAAGTAAATTCTCATTTTTACCCATATCCCTACCCATCCACACCTCCCCACCCCCTATATACATGCTCTTTTATTTTCTTTCAGAATCATATTTATTCCTTCCCCTGATTACATTCCCACACCTAATTTCCTTTGGAAACTTCCCATTCTACAAAAACTGTCATACTTTCCAGAGCTCATTTGCATCTACAGGTGCTCATATCAAAGAAAAGATCCACTTTTCTTATTATACTACATTCTTTTATCTTTTTCTTCCTTATGCTGAGGTTGATCCGAAAAATCTCCTAAATGCTATGCACATGTTCTGCTCCCTAAGCAGGTGCTTTGGTCTCAGCCCAGTCTGTAATATTTTTGTAATAACCACCTGTAGTTTGTTCATATAATTAATGTTGTGAATATAATTTAAACTAGTAAAAAATTAAAATGCAAATATCTAAAATGTTTAGGAAAATTTAAATTTTAAAATACTTAATGATTTTAATTTATTGAATCATTTTTATTTTAGCTCAATTTATTAAGACAAGCTAATAAATTATTTTATGGATTCCACCATTTCAATTATTATTGTATCACCTAACTAATTTTTCTATGTAAACTTTGGGCAGCTCATAATTCTTACTCTGTGGTATTTAAATAGTTTTGAGAAAGAAATCAAAGCCCCAGTTTCCATAATTGTATATACATGATTCTACCCTGGAAAACTAAATGAAAATAAAATATTCCCCAAATATTCAACAATAATTGAATCTAATAAACTGAAAAAATCTTGAATTCAATGTTTAAAATACAGTATATTTTTCTCCGTGTAAAAAAGAGAGAAGCAATTATTCATTAACCTACTTTCTTATGAGAAGAAATGTATGTTCTAACATTAAAATTTAACTGGCCTATACTTTATCAGTTCTAACATCTAATTCTTTGCTGTATTTTATTTGGAGATGTCAAAGGACAATCAAAAGAAAGTAGCAGTTTTTAGAAAATCCCAAAGGCTTTAATTAATTTAATCTTCCCCATTTAGACTTCGTCTGAAGTCTATGCAACTGGTACCACAAATCGTGGAAGGAGAACCAGACCGAATCATCTACTGTTATATAAAAACGTTAGCATTGCTCACTGCCCAATACATTTTTTTATTCCTTTTGAACTTCCAGTATCATTGGAACATCCTTATAGGATCTTGAAAATGTCCTTCCCCTTTCTTCTGGTGTTGTTATTTGAGTTTTCAATTTCTTCTTTGCAATTGTACTTACTGTACAAAAGAATCATTGTCTTCAGTTGAAATAGCACATTCACCATCACGAAGAGCTGAAAAGAGTGGCCACACTTCAACCTTGCTTCTCGAGGTTAGTCTCTCCAGAAGGCATGAGTATGTGTACACTGGAGTAGTAAAGAGAAAGACAAACAGGTCTTTGGAGACACTCAGACTTCCTGCTATTGTTAGATGAAAGAGGAACCTGCTGAGGTAGTTAAATGGATACTTTGAACACAGTCACTCAGTGAAGTCATTCAGCCAGTCTGTAAGTAGGTAACTCACTCATTCGTGGCTTTGTTTCCTACTAAAATAGGAAGGAAGGAATCTTTGAAATCAACCTCTATGATAATTAGCAAATCAGAAATCACTGACATAACTTATTAAAAGTGGGACCAGAAGAAAATATACTAAGATATTTTTAAAATGCCAGTGCTGACCAGACCTTTCAACTTGCTGAAACTAGGAAACTGCTTTTTATTTTTATGTTTTGTAGTTTTTCTTCTTAGTCAAAGATTTGGAGGATCACCTTTTTTTTTGAAAATCAAATTGAGGGGTCTCTCATCTGTGACTATATAAAGATGTACATGGTTAAGGGTCGGGACTTATGAACTATCCGTGGCTATAGTAAGTGGACCTCCGACTCAGTATTTCAGTTTCTTTTCCTGTACTTTTTGGGATCAATAGATTTAACCATGGGAACAGTGATTGTAATAGCAACACCATTTCTTGTGCCTGCAACACATCTGAGAGCTAAGCATCTTCACCTGAGGCCATATGACAGGGAAAAGCAACCAGAGAGTCTAGAGGAAGACACACTCAGAGAAAGGGGAGTCTAAGCCCTCGATTCGGATTTGTGTCTCAGGGAGATGGAGAATATTTCCTCTCATCTTGCAATTTTTTTGATAACGAACCCAACTTGATTTTTTTATCGCAGGGCTGTCTGAGAACATCCTAGTTACTGCTGTGAGAAATGGTATTGAAAATACCTGCTGTGACACTAAAAAGTATGGAAATGACTCCTGTGGCATGTTGCTGTAGACTGCTGTTGATTGAAGATGAACTTGAAAGGATATGTTTCCACTCTGGGTCATTTAGCAACATCTATAGGCAATGGTCAGTCAAAGAGCAGGGATAGACAAAGACTCAGTAAGAGCCCTTAGCTGGCAAGCTGTCTGAAGAAGCATTACTGTCATGACACCACAGAGCACTCTCAGCCGCTGTCATGGGAAAGGCTGAAGCTCTAGGGCTCACTGAGGTCAGCCACCACTGACTCCTGCTTCACTGAGAGACTTGAGATGCTGGCTCTCAAGGTCTTATTTACAAGGGGATTCCTCAATGGATCTAAGTCATCTTTGTTATTGGGGGAAGAGGATCTGGAAAAGAAGTAGACTTCAAATTAAAGTAGATACTATGATCAAACATTCACCATTCCTTTTGAATACACCTTATATTTTGGAATTTAGGAGGAAAGAGGTTTTACTCCAGTTGGATGTAGTCTTCAATGTGTGTTGTAACATGCAATGTAGTTCAGGCTGGCCCTGAGCTCACTATGTAGCCCAGGCAAGCCTGGGACTCAGCAATTCTTCTGTCTCTGCCTCCCAAGTGCTGGGATTACAGGTGTGAGCCACCATACTCTACACTGTGGTATATGGTATTGATTGCTGGTGGGTGTGAGTCACCAAGCCCAGCACTGTATGTGGTTACTGGGGATTGAACCCAGGACCTTGCGCTAGTGAGGCAGGTGCTGGAACCACTGAGCTAAATCTCTGGCTCAAATAATTAGAATCTTTTTTAAAAAATTCTTTATTGGTACAGTTTATATACATCTCACAATCACACATATACAACACAAGTTAATTCTCATTTTCACCCATATCCCTACCCACCCACACCTCCCCACTCCCTATATACATGCTCTTTTAATTTCTTTCACAATCATATTTATTCCTTCCCCTCATTATATTCCCACACCAAATTTCCTTTGGAAACTTCCCATTCTACAAAAACTGTCATGCTTTCTAGAGCTCATTTGCATCTGCAGGTGCTCATATCAAAGAAAAGATCCAGTTTTTGCCTATCTGTGATCTATTTATTTCACTTATTAGTGTGTCCTCCAGGTGTATCTATTTGCACATAATGAATCAATCTTGTCATTCTTTATGGCAGAATAGTACTTCATTTTATTTAAAAAAAAATATCTTCTTTATCCTTTCTCCAGTTCATGGGCATTTGGGTTATTTCTAAGTTCGAGCTATCACGAACTGAGCTACTATGAATAGGAGTGTACATCTGTCTTTCCAATGTGATTTTTAAAATTGTTTTGGGTATATTCCTAGCAGGGGGATAGCAGGGTCAAATGGGACATCTAGTCCTAGTTTTCTGAGAAATGTCCACCCAGATCTCCACAAGTCTACAATCCCACCAACAGGGGTGAAGGGTTCCTTTCTCCCCACAGCCACGCCAGAATTTATTGCTGGTTGATTTTTTAATAGTGGCCATTCTTTGTGGAGTGAGATGAAATCTCAATGTTGTTTTCATTTTACATCTCTCGAATGACCAGTGACGTTGAGCATTTCTTCATATGCTTCTTAGCTGTTTTGACTTCTGCCTCTGTGAAGTGTCTGTTCATTTCAGATGCTCATTTTGGAATTGGGTCTTTGAACTTGGGGAGGCTGATCTGTTTAAGTTCTTTATATATTGTAGATAATAGCCCTTTGTCTGATAAACAGCAGCAAAAGAAGTCACTGGCACTGCTAAAAGACAACCAACAACATGGGAAAAAATCTTTACTAGCTTTTTTCAGCGAAATAATTAGAATCTTGATGCATCCCCTTCTAGGGACTTACATTCTGAGAACAATCACATCTTTACTCTGCACTTTATTAAGGACCTCTTTTGCCTGCCACACTATCTCCTCTGCCAAGACAGATTTTCTCTATGTCTACGTAATCCTTCCGTTAGAATGAAGACTTTACTGTTGCTAGACAGATTAATTTGTCTCCATTATTTTTATTGTACTGTTGCTTGTACATTGGTTCCTCAACTGTTATCACTTTATGCTACACTTTCACTTTTCTCTTTCCATAAATATATTTGAGGACTTTTTAGCCTTGATGGGCATGGGCTGGCTGGGGGTGGCACAACCCCTATAGGTAGTGACTGTTTTTCTTCTCAGCCAAACTTTAACCAAGTTTCTACTCTCTTATGTTTTGGCCACTGATAATCTCGCCACTAAAGTACTTTTGCTAAAGCCGCTTCTGCTCCCCTGATGCTGACTGAGCAGATTCTGTATCAGTGAGATTTGTTATAGATCTCACTGGTTCTCTGCTGCTCAGACTAGTTCCCTTCCCTCCCTCTTGGCTTCTGCAGCTCCACACTTTCCTGCTTCTCTTCCTTCTTAGTCTCTCTCCTGGATTCCTTTCACTATCCTTTCCATACTGTACTGTTTTTTGTTCAGAGTCTTATTTTCTTCTTACTGTTCCCTTTCGCCATCTCCTCTGTGTTAATTGGTCTTTTATGGTAATTAATCACACCTGAGTTCAAACCTTGTTGTGTCTCAGTTCACTCATCCAGATGCTGGGTGACACACTCACTTCTTGTGCTTGTAAACACATCAAACTCAATATATTTGAAACAGTTATTATAATCATTCCTACATTTTAGATTTTAGAATTTTCTTTATTTATCTTGGTAGCATTATTGCCCTCATTCTTGAGAGCAACATGAAGGTTGTCAGCAGGTCCCATCCCATCGCACTGCACACCATTCGGACTCAGGCTGTCTATCTTATCACCTTCTTTGGTTAAGGCAAGGAATCTCTCTGAAGAATGTTAATCAGGTTTAAATGTGTCTTCTCTTCTATCCTTTTATGCCATGCAACCTCACCCAGAAAACATGTCTGCATGTTCTCCCACTCTTGTCATGGGCATCAATTTCCAAGCTGCATGTATGATGTGGAAAGTACTCTGACTTATCTCTGCCTTTGAGCTAGCCTTATGTTTTGGGACTCTGTTTGGCCCATATAACCCCCATAACAAACTGCTCTAGATCTTGCATTCACCTTGGAACCTAAAGATCTACCCTAACCCATCTCTTTCACCATCACATTTTTGGGGGCCGCCTGGGTTACTCATCATTTTTTCTTTAAGGATGATTCCAGCTATTTTGTCCTCCAAGAGCCCTTCCTCAACCCACCAAAGTGCCCCCCACCTTGCAGATGGTCTTCTCAACCTTTGTGTTTAATTTTACCTGTGCTCTTAACAAGAGCACCCTCTACATGCTTCCTAATTTATCTGTTGGATTTTGGCTCTGTATCAGACCAGACACTGCTAAAAGAAGTACATATTTGTCCTGAGTCTTTAGCCAGGGGCCTTGTATGTAGTAGGCAAGCTCTAACAGTTTGTCACTTATAAAAGTTCATTAATTTAATTGCACTTTTGTATAACAGCAAGGCATTGGTACAAGGTTAGTGATGTTGAAGTAACTTTGAAGAATTCGTAACAACATTATTATAATAGTGTTACTATTATATCCCATCTGCAAAATGTATGTGTTAGGAGAAGCTGATGGGGAAAACACTAGAAAGATAATAATGATAATGCTTATATATACCTACCTTGGAAAACAATACAACATATAAAGACTCATTCAAAAGTGCACATTAATAATCCATGTATATGGAATATAAGTCAAAATAAAATATTATTTATCTAAAATAATGAATACTTGAAAAATCCAAAATGAATACTTAATATTCACCATAAAGTTTTAGTGTGTACAAAAGACCAAGCAAACAAACCTAAAATAAAATAGGAAAAACTTGGTCTCCATAACCAGTTCTTAATCTGT
>PVIC010004830.1:17647-60653 GCA_004025085.1 Thryonomys swinderianus | reverse complement strand
TGAGCTGCTATGAACAAGGGTGTACATCTGTCTTTCCAATGTGAGTTTTTAAATTCTTTTGGGTATATTCCTAGCAGGGGTATAGCAGGGTCAAATGGGACCCCTAGTCCTAGTTTTCTGAGAAATCTCCACACAGATCTCCACAATGGTTGCACAAGTCTGCAATCCCACCAACAGTGGAGAAGGGTTCCTTTCTCCCTGAGACAGGCTTTTTTGAGACTCGCTTTGTAGTTCAGGCTGGCCCTGAGCTCACTATGTAGCCCAGGCAAGCCTGGAACTCAGCAATCCTCCTGCCTCTGCCTCCCGAGTGCTGGGATGGCAGGCGTGAGCCACCACGCCCGGCACTGTGGTATGCGGTATTGATGGTTGGTGGGCGTGAGTCTCCACGCCCAGCATTGTATGTGGTTACCAGGGATCAAACTCAGGACCTTGCGCTTGCGAGGCAGGCGCTGGAACCACTGAGCTAACCCTCCAGCCCCGGTTGTTTAAATTTTTAAGAATTTATATCGGAATGATTTTGGCTTTTGTGTTGCTGAAATTGGGTTTTCCTGCGGTGTACAAGTCCACTTGCCTCTTAAGGCAGTTCTTGATTTATGTTAAAAGACAGACAGACTCCTCTTTCCCATAGCTGCAAGACATTAACTTTATCTCAAAGCTGAATCTTAGTGTCTGAACATACTATAGAAAGTGCGTTTGGATGTTCCCATCAGTAGCTAAGAGGAGGCCTGGCCGCCTGAGACCTACCTGAGGAGGAAAGGTAAATGGCACGAATAACAATAGAGAGAGCAAATAGGCTTGGTTAACAGGCTCTTTAGTTGTTAAAAGTCTTCAAATGTGATTCAGTAACAGCTTCTTTTTTCTCCATCCATGAGGAGAAAACATGTGGTGGAAGCCAAAGGACCATTTTTGGGGTATCACTTAATCCTTTTATATTCTGTGAAGGGTTGTGGAGACACTATAGTTTGGAGTCTGTGGTTTATAAAAAAGAAAAGGCACCAGTGAAGGCACCTTTTTTTTTTTTTAATATTGACTCCTTTATTGGTACACTTTCTATACAGCTCACAATCACACTCAACATTGGGGAATTTGTACCAGTATATGACACAAATTAATTCTCAGTTTTACCCATATCCCTACCCACCCTACACCCCCCCCATATACATGGCTTTCTTCTTCTTTTCAAATCATATTTATTCCTTCCCCTTATTACTACCACATTCCCTTTGAATACTTTGGTTTTTCTTATCCACTGAGCAATCAGTCTTTCACACAGATGCTTATTTTACATAGGGAGTCAGAGAGGCATTTACTATGAATGGTTAGTAATTTTGCCCTATCCAGTGCACTAGAACCATACTTGACAGTTTTGGAAATGTTAGGACTTTCATTTCAAACAAGAGAAATGGGCAGATGTAGTTACAGCTTTGTTCCCTTTCCTCTCTCCTTTCTCTACCATGATCCATTTTTTTCACAGAAGCCAGAGTAATTTTAAAGCACAAATCAGAACCTTATCACATCATAATTAAAATAATACTCAAGCTCCTTGCTGTGGCTTGGAAGCTCCTCGATATTTGCTCTTTGCAAACTTATCCAACTCATTGCCTTGTTCACTATAGTGGCTGTTGTGGCTCATTCTGTCCTTTTCTGCTCTTTCATCCTTGTTACTGCTGAGACCTGCCTGCTCTCCCAAGAATGCCCTTTCACCCCATCTTTTTTGGCACTTTCTTGTCATAGTTTGAGAGCTCCCTCTCTCCTCCATTAGAGTCTCTCATGCACTAACCTTTTCAAGTGTTTGCATTCATGGAAGACAGGTGAAGGCAGATAAAAGAATTGAAGATTCATTAGGACTGAAAGACACAGAGGTTCACCACTGAGTTCTGTGTTCTTAATATGTTCTACTAGTACACAGTAGATACTAATTTTGAGTAATGAATTGAACTTTTTGCTAGTCTGTAGGAGGTTCAACTTTCAATTACAGTCTCGCTATTGATAGGATGTAAGAATAATAATTGCCACCCGCACCCCTTGCGCACCATTCTCTCAGTGAACGTGAAAGGCTAGTTTGGTTGAGCTCAGAAATGTTCCTGGTGATACCATTTACCTGTTTGGCCACCCTGATCTGTAGGATGGAGAAAGGACTACTTTTTTAAAGTAGTAATACATCAGAATTAAGGTTAAATACATAGAAATGTGTTTTGGGAAGGTTGTCTGTGATCAGTCACCTTAAAAACACCTCCTTGTTCACTTCTGTTTTGTTTGAATGCCAGAGGGGAAAAAAGAGCATTTTTAATTTTTAAATATAGTTTTGTGCTTTCCGCAATTTTGATTTCTATAGAAGTGACTCTCTCACATTGCCTTAGTCTTTGACTCACGACAAGAAATCTTTCAGTGCTTTCAAGTCTTCCCTCAAAACTGGCCATGTTTTCTGAGTTTTAATACCTATGTGAGCAAATGATTTCCTTAGTTTCTTCAGGAAAAAGGTCTACAGTTGTCTGGCATTTGAGTTGTTAGCAGACAAAAAACCTTTTTTTTTTCTTTTTTTCTTAAGATTTCTCCATTCTGTACCTACATATTCCTCCCTCCCTCTCTTTAAGAAATCTAAAAGTATTTTTATAATTTTATCTTGTTCCTTTTTTTGTCTCGTCTTTGAACATGTAGTCTGCAATCTGCTCTATGCAATTTCCTTTGTTGTGGTATTGAAAATTATCTTTAATGTCTTCATTTAATTTTTTAATGAAAAATAGTGAAAAGTATGAATATATAATTTTACATTCTGCCAGTAGTGAAGTTCTGGATAAGCACATGTGTTTGTATTATATTCTAGAAAAAAAGAAGACTTTTTAGGTTTGGTTCCAGAAGAAAGCAAATTTTTTTTAAATTGAATTCTTTATTGGTACAATTTATATACATCTCACAATCACACATAACGTTGGGGAATTTGTACCAATATATGACACAAGTCAATTCTCATTTTTACCCATATCCCTACCCACCCACACCTCCCCACCTCCTATATCCATGCTCTTATTTTCTTTCAGAATTCTATTTATTCCTTTCCCTCATTACATCCGCACACCAAATTTCCTATGGAAATTTCTCATTCTACAAAAACTGTCATACTTTCTAGAGCTCATTTGCATTTAGAGGTGCTCATATCAAAGAGAAGATCCAGTATTTGCCTATCTGTGATGTATTTATTTCACTCATTAGCGTGTCCTCCAGGTATAATCATTTGCACATAAATGAATGAATCTTGTCATTCTTTATGGTAGAGTAATACTCCATTTTATATTAAAAAAATCTTTATCCATCTCCAGTTGATGGGCATTTGGGTTGTTTCCAAGATTGAGCTATCACAGACTGAGCTGCTATGAACAAGGGTGTACATCTGTCTTTCCAATGTGATTTTTTAAAATTCTTTTGGGTATATTCCTAGCAGGGGGATAGCAGGGTCAAATGGGACCCCTAGTCCTAGTTTTCCGAGGAATCTCCACACAGATCTCCACAATGGTTGCACAAGTCTACAATCCCACCAGCAGTGAAGAAGGGTTTCTTTCTCCCCACAGCCTCGCCAGCATTTGTCGTTGGTTGATTTTGTAATAGCGGCTATTCCTTGTGGAGTGAGATGAAATCTCAGTGTTGTTTTCATTTGCATCTCTCGAATGACCAGTGATGTTGAACATTTCTTCATATGTTTCTTAGGTGCTTTGACTTCTGCCACTAAGAAGTGTCTGTTCATTTCAGATGCCCATTTTTGAATTGGGTCTTTAAATTTGGGGAGACTGATCTGTTTAAGTTCTTTATACATTGTAGATAATAGCCCTTTGTCTGATAAACAGCTAGTAAAGATTTTTTCCCGTGTTGTTGTCTTTTAGCAGTGCCAGTGACTTCTTTTGCTGTGCAGAAGCTTTTCAGTAGAATGAGATCCCATTTGTTAATTCTTTCTGTTAGTTCCTGTGCTATAGAGGTTTTATTCATAAAGTCTTTGCCTAAAACAATGTCTCCAAGAGTTTTACCTAACCTGTTTTCCAGCAGGCTTATTGTTTCTGTTTTAATGTTTAAGTCTTGAATCCATTGTGAGTTTAGTTTTGTGCATGGTGAAACAGATAGGTCTAGCTTTAGCTTTTGGCAGGTTGAAGCCCAGTTTTTCCAGCACCATTTGTTAAAGAGGCTGTCTTTCCTCCATTGAGGATGTTTGTCTCCTTTGTCAAAGACAAGGTGGCTTAGTGTATCCAGGGTTGTGTCTGAATCTTCTAATCTACTCCACTGGTCCTCGGGTCTGTTACTTTGCCAATACCATGCAGTTTTTATCACAGTGGCTTTATAGTAGAGTTTTAAATTTGGGGTTGTAATACCCCCTGCCATGTCGTGGTTGCTTAGAATTGCTTTTGCTATGCTAGGTTTCTTCTGGTTCCAGATAAATTTTTGTATTATTTTCTCTGGCTCTGTGAAGTATAGCGTTGGAATTTCAATTGGAATTGCATTGAATCTGTATACTAGTTGTGGGAGTATAGCCATTTTGATGATGTTGGTTCTCCCTACCCAGGAATAAGGGATGTCTTTCCACTTTGTGATCTCCTTTTCTATCTCGTTTTTCAGAGTCCTATAGTTTTCAGAGTAGAGGTCTTTCACTTTCTTTGTTAGGTTGATTCCTAGATATTCCATTTTTCTGGGTGCTACTGTGAAAGGGATTGATTCCCCAAATTCTCTTTCAGTGAGTCTGTTGTTTGTGTAGACAAAGGCTGTTGATTTTTGAGCATTAACCCTGTATCCAGCAACACTACCAAATCTGGTAATTAAGTCTAGCAGTCTTTTGGTTGAGTTTTTAGGATCCTCTAGATACAGTATCATACCATTAGCAAATAATGACAATTTAACTGAGAAAGCAAATTTTTTCAAAGTGATAAAGGAACCAGTTCATGAATTTTCAAGGAAGTAAACTGTATTACTTCTAGTATAGTTATCCTTTGAAGATAGGAGAAGGTGACATAGAAGGTGTATATTCTATTTCGTTTTTAGCCTTAAAAATGAGTAGAACATAAGTTTCATTGAAAAGTTGGTGTTGTGTTGCTCCAGTTAAAGTGTGAGACAGATATTCCCATTACTGAGTTAAGAGGAGAATATTTGAAGGACAAATTAATCTCAGTTGGAGATTGTTCCTTAAAATGTTCATTAATGTGCTAGAAGATTTGGGGGATGGTATAATCACCGCTTCCCACTTGCAAGCACACAATTGAAATTAACCCCCTGTGGATAAAACACTCATAACAGCTGGGTTTTGCATAGGAGTTTCTCAAAAAGTTGGGCCCTAGATCCCTGTAAAATATAAGGTGTTTCATATCATACAGAGTCTGTATTCAGTATCATCTAACAGTAATAAAGGAAGTTTCTGTTTGCTGACCCTCCTATGCTCTTCTAGAAGTACTGACTATGTGAAGTTGATAACCCTCAAGTTTGTCAAATATTTTTCAAAGTGATGGCTATGGCTTTTTGTGTTTTGGTTGTAGAGAATGGCTTCTGAGTGTTTTTCCCCTCTAATGGATACTAATGCCTACAGTGTTTTATCCTAAAGAGAGAATGTGATTTGCTACTGTTAAATAAAAAAACCTCACTTTTCTTTTTTGTTTTGTAGTAATAACAGTTTTTTTTTAACTTGCTTTGTAAGTCTGGAAATACTAGGAATTACAGTTATTTTTAAAATAGCAATTTAGAAGGATAATTATACAAGACTAGGAACAAAAGTTTTATTTCACATAAATGTAGAAGCGGTCATAAAATGAATGAGCTGTTATCTGTTTGCAGTTTTAATTTGCAAAATGATGCCTTCACTTAAGGTAATCTGCAAACCTTAGATTTCACTTTATCCTGTTAACATAAATAGGACCAGAATAAACATCAATATTAGCAACTTTATGTTTAAAAATTGTAGTAAATATTTTTAGACCTTTTCAAGGAAACATTATACTTTTTAAGTGAGTGTTATATTTTAATGCTGCCATACAAAGTCTAGAAAATCTATCACTAGTAATTCTACCAACCAACAATTGTGTAAACCTTACTTTTAATTTTTTTTCAGTACCTTACATGGTTTTGTGTATCTAAAACTAACTTAGGAAATATTGTTGGGAACAAGTGGGCAAAGTCTCATTTAACCCTTTCATTTGTGCTCCCTGGAGTCCCAGGAGATCCCTCCAGTCCTCACGCCCGGATTGGAGCTCCTCCCCTGCTGCGTCCTGTGCTTTGCCCACTCTCCACTCTCCTGCCATTCGCCTGGATTTGCATTGTACATGTTAGACATAGCCAATCTAGTCCCATTCAGGAAACATTTGATGACATTAATCTCAGGTTATAAAAAGATTCTTCTGGCCCAAGTGATTTTTATGTTAAGTACCCTTTAACATTATTTTCCAAGAACCTTTTATCATTTGATTCTGAAATAATGATACGTAAAAATAAATGCTAGCTTGCCCAAGCTTTAAGAAGAAAAGCAGTATCTTTCCCCAGTAGGATAACAGCACAACTATCACTAGAATTCCATTGGTGGCAGGGGCAGCTAGAAAGGCCTCTTTTACTGTTTTATTACAGAAGTAGCCAGTGATTAAATCATGTGAAATATTAACAGCTTTGAACTTGAGTTGTGGCCTCTATTCTGGAATGTAGTAGAAGTGCTTCATTGCTTAAGTTGTAAGCTGTGCAACCACTATACATTGGAGAAAATAAAGGTGTTCCATTTCCATGGCTTTTCTAATACCATACTAAATCATTGTACTGATGCGTTGAGCAGACGTGGGTGAAAGTGCTCGCCTTGTGGCAGACCATAGACTCGACTGGCTATCAGGCTCCCTTTTGCTACAGGAGCACTAGTATTTTCAAAGTTCAGAATAATGATTTTAAAGAGGGTGAGTGATAATGATGTCTTCAAAAAAAACTTCAGAAAGTGTTTATTCTTCAGAATAGATTAATTAGCCTGTTTTAAATATTTTGACTCAAATAAACATTCTTTGACTCAAAGACATTTTTTTTCTTTTTTTTTTAATTGAATTCTTTATTGGTACAATTTATATACATCTCAAATCAAAGACATTTTGACTCAAAGAAATAGACATTCATAATGCATTTTGGTATTTTATTTATGAGCATAAGTTTATTGGTAGAATAATTTAAGTTTCCCTTTTGAGATTGGGGATCAAACTCAGGACCTTGTGTTTATGAAGTATGTGTCATGCCACTGAGCTAATCCCCTGCACTACTAGTTTTTTTAAATTTTATCTATTTGTTTGTTTGTTTGTTTTTTGGGACAGGGTGTCACTTTGTAGTTCAGGCTGGCCCTGAGCTCACTATGTAGCCCAGGCAAGCCTGGAACTCAGCAATCCTCCTGTCTCTGCCTCCTGAGTGCTGGGATTACAGGCGTGAGTCACCACACCCAGCATTGTTGTATGTGGTTATTGGGATGGAACTCAGGACCTTGCATTTGCGAGGCAGGCACAGGAACCACTGAGCTAAATCTCTGGCCTACTAGTTTATTTTTAATGAAGAATTTTCTTTAATTATAAACCAGCTAACACCTTTCCCCTTTTTTAGTCTTTTTGTACTTCCATAATGTAACCTTATGCTTTTTACACAGTGAACTTGAGTAAATACTGATGATAATGAAAACTCCTGATCTCTGAAACTTAGGATTTTTCTTTATTAAAACCTCCAAAAATTTTTGTGACAATTTTTTAATAAATAACAACTTCCTTCATGAAGTGTCTGGGATCCTTGTAAGAGTTCTTCAGATTTTGTTTTCTTTCTGCATGTGACCTATATTACGTGCCCAAATATCTGATTCAAGTACAATACACTTTCTGGAATGAGCTTTGTTTCCGGTACTGTTGGTAAATAGTTGTTTTGATAAGTTGTTACCTCTCACTCTGTGTTCCGTCTCCGGGAGCAGATGTTCATCTCAGAGAGGTCATATGCTGTCCATCCCTATATACTTGGACAGGCCTGCAGGGCAGTGAGGGGAGGAGCAAGCCACAGGAGTGAGCGTGAATCCAGGTGCTCCTGCATACTAGCTTTGTGACCTTTAGTAAATTACTTAGCAGGCCCCACTTCAGCTTTCTTTACCAGATATAGAAAGTAATACAGGTTGGGTATCCCCTATCTAAAATGCTTTGGGCCAGAACTATCTCAGATTTTGGAGTTTTTTGGTTTTTACAATATTGACATAGATTTTACCTGTTGAAGATTCCTGATCCAAAATCTTAAATCCTTCAGAATTAAGTATGGCACTCGAAAAGTTGCAGATTTCAGAGCTTTTCAGATTTTTGGAGTAGGTATGTTCAGCCTACTCCAATTAGATCTCATCAGGGCCTCAGGAAGCTAAAACTCAGTGTGCTGTTAGCAGTTGTTCCTCTTACCATCACCATCATGAGCATTTGGTTAGTATATTTAAGACTGAGAGCATAATGCTTCTTTGTACTAAGCATTCAAAATGAGTGGGTTTTCACTTACATTTGGCAGTAAGCCAAAGAGGTACCACTCCGAGGTGTGTCTGCCACACTGGACACAGCTTCAGAGAATTTGCTTCCAACACTGCCATGTGACCAAAGATTACCAAGTCTGTCTTCCTCTAAATGTCTTCCATTTTCTTGCCAGTTCCACGAAGCAGTAATCAGGCAATATTTTGATCCATATATTCACTTCACGTCTGTTTCTTTCTCCATTTCATTGAGCTATCAGTAACCAATGTTAGAAAAGAATCAGCCAGTTTATATATATATATATATATATATATTTTTTTTTTTTTTTGAGACAGGGTCTCGCTTTGTAGTTCAGGCTGGCCCTGAGCTTACTATGTAGCCCAGCACTCAGCAATCCTCCTGTCTCTGCCTCCTGAGTGCTGGGATTACAGGTGTGAGCCACCACGCCCAGCACTCAGCCAGGTGATATTTTTACCACACTAATAGTTGAATAATCACTTCATATAAATATACATATATTTTCCCCAAAAGAATATAAGTTTCTTGAGAAATGGATAACTTGTTTTGCTCCCTGCAATAACCCTACCACTTAGAGCTCTAGATATGCCTTAAATGGGGAAATACTTCAAAGGATGTTTTTTCATGCTAATGGCAATAAAGCGTCAAAATAAATTTACATAAAAGCCAGATATGCAGTATACAGTTACAAACAACTCAAATTCAAATGCTTGAATAAATGAGGCTAGATACCTCTTATTTATATTTTGTTTTTAACTTATTTTTATTAGTACATATTTGTAGTCATATTAGCTACACTAATCATGGGGAGTTGGTACGTGTGCCTAACTAACTATAATTCTTCTTGCCACATGCCACATTGTGTTTTGGAGGGTGGTGATCTGGTGCTAGCCATGACACCCCTGCATCACTGTCGTTTCTCAGGCCAGATTTATATTATATACATTTCTTACTTCTTCATGTATAAGCCCCTAGTCATAGCTAATATGTATAAGATCAGTGCTTCCTTCATCAAGGAAATAAACTTTCAGCTTTGAATTAAAATTCAGCATAATAATGGACAGTTTCCAATTATCTCTTAGAAAGAAAGGTTGAATCTTACAGAAGAGCCAGTCAAAAGATGTTGTATGTATTCTGTTATTCTCATGGGCTCCCCAGTATATCAATGGAAACATACCTGTTTATATTTATAGATAAGATCTGTAACTCATATATGATAGGATTTGAAATTCACTGGATGAATGTGATAAGACTGAGAAGAAAAGGGAACTTAGGTGCGATTGGTTATTGGGAATAAAACAAGTCAGGCGGTTTTGCATGTAAGTGGTAAATACTTGAAATAAAGACTAGTGCAACATTTCCTAAAGTCTTCTGTGAAACACTAACCCCAGATGATATTAATAAGTGCTGCATGGAAAGACAAGGGTAGTTAAAAGTAAGTGCAGGAGATGCTTCATGTACTACTTCCCTGTTGTAGATTCACACATGCTAGGCTATGAAAAGTCTCTGACTAAAGAAACTTCTTTAGCCAAAAACACCTTTCTTGGGGCCGGAGGGTTGCTCAGTGGTTCCGGCGCCTGCCTCGCAAGCACAAGGTCCTGAGTTCGATCCCCGGTGACCACATATAATGCTGGGCGTGGAGACACGCCCACCAACAATCAACATCGCATACCACAATGCTGGACGTGGTGGCTCACGCCTGTCATCCCAGCACTCGGGAGGCAGAGACAGGAGGATTGCTGAGTTCGCGGCGGCTTGCCTGGGCACCATAGTGAGCTCAGGGCCAACCTGAACTACAAAGCGAGACCCTGTCTCAAAAAGCAAAAAACACCTTTCTTGCAATGTATTATTAATGTACTGTGAATCAGCCTACTGTGGGACACCAATTTGACAAAGTCTTGTCTACAGCAATTTGGATTTGGAAAAGGAATGGAATTTTGGGATGTTGCAGCTATAATTTTTAATCTAACACCAATGAATTGAATATGGCTTTCAGATAAAGGCATAGGTTTTCAGTACCATTCTACACAAATGTTAGACTCTGTGGTTCACAGTGTCATGCAGTGAAGGGTATAGGTACCATATAACTGCATGTCTAGAGTTACTAACTGGGGTGCTGGTGAGACAAGAGCCAATTTAACTACAGTTAACTCTGAATTTTGTTTCAGACTCATATTAACAAAGTTCATGGAGATTGAAAAAAAAGAACAAGATGTCAGTTTATGCAGTTTAAAAAACTCTTAGGAAACAGGCCCTTTAATGTGCCCTGTAGATTTGCTGCATAGTAAACCCATTATAATGAGCAAGTTGCTTACTGAGTATGTAGGCAGATGGCATGTTTGAAATGTTTAATGGAGTCAGGTTTTTCATAACCTCTCAAAGACCAGTTGCCTCATCTGACAGTTGTGGATAATAATAGTATCTTGTTTATTAGGCTGTTGTGAGGATTCAGTAGTTTGATCCATGCAGATTTTTTTTTCCTAGTACTGTAAATCAAATTCGGGACCTTGCATTTGCCAGGTGTGTTTAGCGCCATTGAATTCTATCGCTGGCCAATGTGAAATGTTTTTGTAAGCTGTCTAGCTCCACACCTCTACAGATACCCTCTTAACTCTTATGAGTACTATCAATGTGTTATTTAGTTAGAATACAAATGCTACTGAAAACCCAGTGTGACTTTACTACACTGTTCTAGACATTCCTCGAACAGGAAAGGTCACATTTTCCCCCCTTTTTTGAATGACTGACTATCCTTTGCCTGTGTTTTCTTGGTTGATGGGTCCACTTTTGGCTATTAAAATGTTTGCCTCCCATTGAGTTAAGTTGATTTAGTCTGTCCAATGATTGATCTCCATTTTGCTCTTTTTATTTTGTTTTGAATGCACAGTTCAACTTTTTACAATAGATAAACCATATGAAATTGCTGAGACTCTGCTGGGTTTTATCAACAAAATAAGTGGCAGAAACCTGTTGTAATAATTTTAAATTTTAACTCCTCCTATGATTGCAATAGTTTCTGTTAAAAGAGGCAATTCCATTGTTGTTTGAAGCCTTTGTTAAAACACAAAAACTTCCACAATTCTTTTTTCCAACATCTTCAAATTCTGAGAAGGATCTTCTGGGATATATGTGTATTATCTGTACAGTATTATCATTTTCCCTGTACTTCATACATTCAGTCTTGTATTTGCTCAGGCCAGCATCAAACATAAGAATGATTACTTATACTTCCTCAGTCGGTAATTAATACTGCATTTGTTATTCAGTGTAATAAGATTGCTAAAACACCGTTGTTCAGTGTACATTCTATGAATGGTATCCCAGCTCCTAGGCAATAACTTAAATATCCTACATTTCAGTAAGGGTATTACAGGGTCAGTACTAGCATTGTCAGATTTCTTCCATTTCACTTTAATGTCAGTGAAACACTGGTAAGACTGAAATTAGAATGGCTACCAGTTGGAGGGTATAAACTTGTTTTATTTTGCTCAAATAATATTCAAAGTATCTAGGAAATACTTATATTATTTCAAATCTATTTCAATTTATTTAGAAAATCCATAGGATTGAGTTCTGACAGCTTTCTTCTTCCTCATTGTCTGTTTATAGTATGTGAATTCTGTGTGCTTATGATCATTGAGTAGATGTCTTTCTGTGTTTCTCTCCAGAATATTATATCACAGAGAGTTTTCCAGGTTAGTGTTTAGTTTTCCTAATCATTTTAAAGTCTCTTAAGAATCTTAAACATCTAATTTTAACTGTGGGAAGAGAACCTTTTTTCTCCCTCTTTTTGTCTCTCTACTATTTTGAAAGTCAGTCTGGTTTGGAGATTTTTTTTTTTTTTTCCGGTACCAGGGATCAAACTCCAGCCCTTGTGCGTCCAAGGTTGGCATGCTACCACTTGAGCTAAATCCCCAGCCCTAGGTCTTATAAAAGTGATTAAAGCCCACTTGGCTTTTTAATTCTTACTTTGAGTCATACAGGCAGATCATATTCAAATACTGAATTAAATGTCTTTGTTTACTTAATATATATGGATATGTGTTATTTCCTTATATTACTAGATTATCTTAAGAATTAGGTGATATGTACTTAATATGACAGTTTATTTATTGGAAACCAAAGGTATATTCTGGGCAGTTATAACTATTACAGATGGGACTGGGCACATTCAGGGAAGTATGGCCATAGACAGTTATAACTATTACAATAGAATAGTTTATTGGGTTCCTCTTATCAAGTGCCAGGGTCTGAGTTGAAGACATTAAGATGGTTCTAAGGTATTTTGAAATATTAACTTGTTGAGACCTTTCAGTCATTTATGAAGTAGATGATATTATCCCATTTTATAAACTAGAAAGCTACTGGGTAAATTTTCCACACTTAGTATAAAAGAGTGCTAGAGTGCTAAGAAGCCCCCAACCTGTTAAACCCTCATTATGATTTGATGGGAAGAATATTTCTCTGGTATTTACATTCTCTTTAAGTGGACTCTGAGATGGACTTTATAGTAGTAATTACTAAAGGACCATTGTTTGTTTTCAGCAATATCATATATGTTCTCCAGCTTTGTTTACCCTGTGTTGAGCACTTTTCACAGACAAAAAACTCTTGCTAGAGTGTTCACTAGGAGAAATAAGCAAGACCATCCTGCCCTCAGACCTTCAAGATTGAGGGAAAAAGCTATGTACACAAGAACCTGGAATACACAGTGAATGTGTTACATAGGTTTCAAAAGACTTTGGAAGCAGAGAAATGGATTAATTCCTTTTCTCAGAGTGGAGGGAGTATTTTAATTGTTCCTTGAAGAAGATAATAAAAAGGGGATAGGCCAGTTTTTAAGGAAATACTAACATGATAGTAGAACTTGAAAAACTTAGGGAGTCCAAGAGTGTTCCTAGTGGAACACATGATTGGAGGAGGGGTACCTCTCCTGGATTTGTCAGTGGCTTAATCATCGATGAATTCGTAGCAGAACAGGTTATTTAGAGGTGGGGCCCCTCCAAAGGGAGCGAGCTACTGGGCCTGCCTCATTTGTTCTGGCCTCTTCTTCTGGGCTCTTCTGCTCCCCTCTGCTTCCTGACTGCCCTGAGGGGAGCAGCTCCTCCATGACTGTGCTCTGCCACAGGACCAGACGGTGGAGTCTGACACTTTACCCTGAGCTACATGCCTAGTGCTTTTCTTAATTTCAAGACAGGTATCACTAAGTCATTGAGTGCCCAGGCTGGGCTCAAACTTGAAATCTTCCTGCCTCGTGCTGCGATTATGGGCATGCACCACTGGGCCCAGCTTCCTTTCATCTTTAGGTTGTTTTTCTCAGATATTTTTCATAGTAATGAAAAGCCAACATAAATCTTTAAAACTTTGCTCCTACCATTTATACTAATAATCAGTAAATCAGTGATGTAGCCCCTGGAAGAGGTGGGGCTGAAATGAATATAAGATTGTGTGGGGATGGGAAAGGATCAGGGGTGAAGAGAAGTGGGAGGGAGGGAAGGGGAAGGGAAAGAAAAATGGATCAAGATACAATATCTACATGTGCCAATTCCCCATGATAAAGGTACATAAGATGTGTTGTGAATATATACTAATAAAAAGTTTTTAAAATAACAAAACAATAAGAAAGCAAGTTGTGGCTATGACGCAGCCCTCAAGAAACTTAAATTGTATTTTAGGAGAGATAACTTTTAAATAGAGATAACTTTGCAGCCAGTTGTGGTGGCACATACCTGTAATCCCAACACTTTGTGGGGACTGAGGTAGGAGAATCCCCGAGACTTCTAGGCCAGGCTGGGCGATTTAGTGAGTTCCAGGTCAGTTTGGACTACCCAGCAAGAGACCCGTCTCAACAAAAAAGGAAAATTTTCTGAGATGGAAGTAGTGTTTTTAGCACTATGCTCTATCAGCTTTTTCCTGCCGGGCGTGGTGCCTCGCGCCTGTCATCCCAGCACTCGGAGGCAGAGACAGGAGGATTGCTGAGTTGGAGGCTTGCCTGGGCTATATAGTGAACTCATGGCCAGCCTGAACTACAAAGCGAGACCCTGTCTCAAAAAAAAAAAAAATCTATCACCTTTTTCCTTTGCTGCCTCTTGCCTCTTGTGTGCTTAGCTCTATCGAACTTTCAGTCACCTTGTTTTCAGCTCCTTCCTCCACCCCTGCACCACTCACATCTCAGCTCAATTTAAGTTTATCCTAAACTGAAGCCTTTCCTGAAACTGGAGCAGTGGCAGTGAATATACGGGGTGCATTGTTATTCAAAAGTTTGCCTTCACTGGTACAAAGTCATTTAAAATTTTCTTCACCATGTCTTTTGTGATTCTCGCTACAAAGGTTATACTGTAAAATTCTTGAAGGCAGACTCTTACCTTGGACTTAGGGTTTACTCACAAGCCTCGAACTCAGCAATCCTCCTGTCTCTGCCTCCCAGAGTGCTGGGATTACAGGCTTGAGCCACCAAGCCAGGCATTTGTGGTATGTGGTACTGATTGCTGGTGGGCGTGATCCACCACGCCCGGTATTATTGTATGTGGTTACCCACTGGGGACCTTGCACTTGCTAGGCAGGCAGTGGAGCCACTGAGCTAAATCTCCAGCCCCCAAGGCTGAGATCTTTAAGCACTGCGAAGAGTCATTTTGCTAGCATGTGGACTGAACAAATCCAGTTTTCCAAAGTCATGGTGGGTGTAGGTGATGAGAAGTACTGAAGAAAAGCCTTTGAGAGATGAGATAAAAGGAAGGGGAAAACAAAAAAATAATTTAGGTAAGAAAACCCAGAAGAGTCATAACTTGAGGGGGAGGATAAAGAGACATGGTCTTTTATGGAATAGACTGCAACTAAATATTGCCTAGGCTAAGTGAGAAACCAAAAAAAATGTGAGGCCTTCACACAGCAAACAGGGAAATGTCTTGGACCTGACTTGAGTAACCTACATAGAGACACAAGTGGAGTAATGAAGAAGGGCATGGAATTGAAAGGGCATTCTGAGAAATTAAGAGGTATCAGTGACTGAGAAAAATAAGTTTCTAATGAAACAACTGTTTTCTAAATTTTACCAACATTGCTCTGCCAGATGGTTTGTCTATTCAAGGGTAGCTAATTAACCAGATGGATATAGTAGGAGGATAAAGAACAGTCACACATACAGACCACTGGGAAGTTGGTTTCTTCACCGAGGCAAGTACTGATCAAAAGGAATCTTGATTGTTTTGAGCCTGAAGGCGAGAATGTATAAACAAGATCGGTGAAAGTGAAATAAAGAGAAATAAGTTGTACGGAAAAGAAATCTTAAAGATAGAAAATTCCAGGAGATGACAACTTTTCCTCCATGTCTCTGAACTTGAATGGCAGTTACAGAGTATAAACCGGTTTCAGAAGGAAGGAAAGATCTTCAGCATGCTGTGATGAAGGGAGTTATGATGCAGTCTATCCTTAATGTCTTCATTCTTTGCAGTTCGTGGCTCTAATGATAAATCAAATTCCTGTGTGAAATCCTCTTAAAATATAGCTTACCTTACTCTTCAGCCGTACTGCTTGAATGTTTCACAGAAGCAGGCCTTGATTTACTAAGCTGGCCTGTAGTGACTACAGCTGGAAGTTACAAAAGAGCATCCACTCTCAGGCTACTTCAAATGGGCTTAAGATGGGAGTATGTCTTCGGCTTTTACTTCTCTATTCAGTTGGTCAGATACTGGAATGCATCTTTGAATCTGGAGTTTTTAATTAATAAAACAGAAAGCTCATTTACAGATAAGACTTATGCCTCCCTCAACATTGCCAACTTTATTTTTGTGAGCTTGTTCAGTGACATAATGAGCATCCTGTTTCCTTAAGCACCGAAGTGTAGGTTCTTGTGAATTGACAGGATAGGCTAGAGGCTCTTAAGAACTGAGTAGGCTGACTGAGCAGCTGGTGTGACATTCAAGTGTTCGTGTTGCCTTCTAGCTTCTGAACAGAAGGGGGGAAAAAAAAACCACTGTTTTAATTTAGAAATCTCTTCTTTGACTATATCTGAAAATTTTAACACCAGTGAGACTAGAAAAATGATAGAACATTTGGTTCTTGTATTTAACTGGAGATGTAGTATGTTCTTATATTTGGAAAATTGCAGAGATTATATAAAATTAAACTTAGTTGTTTCTGAGCTTTTCAAAAGCTTTATTTTTTAAGCTAGGGAGCTTACTGTAAAAATGAAAGTTTCCTAAAATGCTTAAATAGAACAAGAGAGAAGAAGTGTAATTTACTTTGGGTGGGTGGGGGGAGTAGGAAAAGATAGGTATCTAATATATAGCTCCCTGCTAAATTTGTTAAAATTAATACTTTCAGGTGTTTATGTTTTAAATGTAACAGTGAATCTCATTTTTACCTTAAATGAAGGAAATTATTTACACTGTTTGTGTATTATAATGCTTAAATAGAAAAAAATCAGCATGCTTGGTATTAAAAACCAAAACTGTTCAAAATACCAGCTCACACAGTATTTTTGGATGATCGGTCTGTTTTCAGTTATTCTTGTAAATTAAGAATAGCCTAATAAAGAACCATGAGTAATTTGCTCAGATTTTGTCAGAAAACTTGGATCACAACAGTCCAGTTTGCCCCCTAGTCAAAGTTCAGGCCTACAGTAGTGATTCTGGAGCCATCAGCATTTCTCCATTATCGAAGAAGTTGTTAGAAATGAAAAGTTACACATTATGGCACAGATCAGCTAAAGAAATTTCTCAAGTGGAGCCTTTTAGATGATTTGGATCCATAGGGAACTTTGAGAACTTCTAATCTGTACTATGTAAATTAACTTTTAAATTTTTCCTAATTTTTGGTAAACTCAAGGATTATGGATTATTGTTCGTTGCTTTGATTTTGTAAATACACTTTGCAAAGTTAACTTGCTAAGTGATGGAGTATCATTAATGTTTGGGATAAAATGGTACTGAATGGACCATAAAACCATACATGTCTATAGTTAGCTTTAGGATATCTTGTTTCAGATCAGTCACATTAATGTTTTGCCATATACTGTGCATAATTAAGTATTTTGTTGGCATAAATAACCAATCTGTACTAGGAAATGATAGTTATTAAAAACCCTAGGGATGGGGGTAAATCACCACTTTATAGAGTCTGCCCTGCTTTTGGCTGGCATATTCTTTAGTAGACTAAAGGTTATGGGAGGAGGAGCTGTCTTGGAGCACAGGATAAGGAAACTGGGTGCTTTTGTCACACTTTCACCGAGACTGCTGTTGTGTGGCTTTGTTTTAATTAAATTGTGATGTTCTGAAATATGAGAAAACAAACCAAAAGCCTTATAAATGCACATGCAAATAAACTTTTGTTATTATCTGTAAACGAACCTAATTGTCTGACTAAAACCAGATGAAAACAATTACGATGAAGATTACCATGCCACTCAACTTCTCCCCACTCGACTGAAACCAGCAGTGGAAAGAACAAGACCTCAGCAGTGTGGTGAGGACAAGGAAGAGGGAGGGCCATGTAAGTCTGACGAGTGAAGGAGAGGTTACAGGGACACAGATCGCCAGTAGGTCAGATGAGGTTTGTTCTTCAGATGTGAAAACTGGAGGGATTATTTCGTCTTTTGGAAGAATAGCTTACTGGCAGCACCTAAGGAGAAGCCAGGGTACTCTGTGAGTGCCAGATACGTAGAAAGAGCACATTTCAGAGAAGATGCTAGATGGAGGGGTGAGTAGTAGTCCTAATGGGGTAAGATGTTGCTGGTTATTTTTCACATATTTAAACCTCCTTGTTACTTTGATTTTGTATACTTTTATTTGGTATGAGTAAAAAATTATTTGTGAAATAAGTGTCATTTCTTCCAAGCCTTATGAATTATTGAAACTCACATTGTTATTTTGGATATCCTCCAGTATCTAGGACCTTAGTTAAAAACTATTGCCATGAGCAGAGTATGCTTCCTCTGGAAATTTGAAATACCTTTAATTTCAGTTGTCTAGAAGAATTTGAAGGACAGTTAAGTTTATGTATCTTGCATACCAAGATGGCTTGAAAAACTGGAATATTGACTTGCTCTGACATCCTTGGTGTGCCATGTTCCTTTAAACATGTTAGGTTTTGTTTTGCTTTACTATGTAAATTGTCATTGGTTCTGTGGTGAAACCTCTTTCTCAGATTGATTTCAGCTTAACATTCAAACAAGAGCATTTCTGTTTGATGAGCACTGAGTCCCATTATATGCCAAACAGTCCTGGAGTTTAAAAGTGGGTGGTACAAAAACCTGTCTTGAGGTCACACAGTTCACTGGGGAAGACAAAGAGGTAAACAGTGCATTATAGACGTGCGGTAAAAAGCTATACTGAAAGAAATTAATCTCTTTCCTATTCTAATCTTTTCCTCTGAGAGGTTTGTTGAAGTGGTCATGACAGATTTATAACTGACAGCAGCCTTTTAAAGTACTGTCTTTCCTCCAAACGAGCCTATTAGATGATGAGTAAATTACTAAGGGAAGTGGAACTAATTCTGGTCAACTAAGACACAGCAACAGTATTTATGAACCCTTTGAGACTAATAAATCAGGCCATCATAAACAGTGTTGGTTTTCTGCTGTATCGGGTATATAAAGTAAATCCTGTTGGATAAATTTGCTCTTATTTTATACATATCATTTATTACTCATCTGATAAATTGTTTTCATTGCTATGTTGTATAGGCTTCTTTTTAGTGTGTGAGTAGATATATTTAAAAATGAAAAATGCAGTAATTCAAATACAACAAAAGCATACAAGAAACTCTGCACCCAGTCATGAATTTAAGAATGACTACTCTTTCTGTATATTATCAGACCACCTGCTCTTTCTACCCTTATGTTTCTAATGGTTTATAGTAAGCTATTTTCATTTGTCATTAGAAATTATTCTAATCTTTGGAAGAGTTCGCGTTTTTAGGACCTAGGTTAGGTAAAAAGTTATATTTCTTTCCTGCAAAGAGTGGCTGTGGAAGAAAGTTTAAAGATCATACTACTTTTGCTAGGCTACAAGGTCTATGAGGCTAGATTTTGCCTTTATGTAACTTTTCAATATAGTAGACATTAAATCTATCCAGCACCTCTAGCAAACATGTAAAGTAGTATCAGGTTGTCTACACTGACTAGGATTGCTGCTGTTAGGTAGGAGTGTCAAGTGTTGCACAGCTATATCTCTTCATTTATAAAGTAACTCATTTAATAAAATGCCAGTAGTTGCCACAGTGAGAAACAGTGATAGTGATTGGTTATGTCTCATAATTGTCTCTTTGGGTGCCGAGGAAGTGGATTTGATTTTAGGCTAAAAGCAAAAGTAAGAAACTGGAGATCTGTTGAACGTTCTACTTTGAAAAGCTATAGTTAAAATTATGTTTTCATTTTTGTCCATACGATATATCTAATGCCAAGAGTGTCAGTATCCTTTTGAAGTATGATTGTTGTCATTTACTTGATAGTAAGAACCTCCTTAAAACCCCCACATTGTTAGGTGTTGTTCTGTGATCTAAATGTTGATTCCATATTCTTTGTGATGTTTTTGTGCAGTTTTAATACTTGCCATGTATTATAAGAATTCTTACCCAGCTGGGTGTGGTGGCTCATGCCTGTAATCCCAGCACTCAGGAGGCAGAGACAGGAGGATTGCTGAGTTCAAGGCTTGCCTGGGCTACATAGTAAGCTCAGAACTAGCCTGAACTACAAAGCGAGACCCTGTCTCAAAAAAAGAATTCTTACCCTTGGAAGTATGTGGTCACAAGTATTTGGTTTCAGTGGCTATGAAATGAAGCTGCGTTTGTCTAACATACCTTTCAGCTGTTAAATTCTACGATTCTTTTAGCAGAATGGTCTTTAAGTTTTCTTTGAAATTGTTTTTTGACTCAGATTTAAGTAGTATAGTTTGTTTTGCTTAATCACTCCAAAAAATTAATAATTGCTTTGATTAAGATCGATAACTCAGGGCCGGAGATTTGGCTCAGTGGTTCCAGTACCTGCCTTGCAAGCGCAAGGTCCCTGGTTCAATCCCCGGTAACCACATACAACAATACTGGGCGTGGTATGCCCACTGGTAGTCAGTACCTCATATGACAGATGCCGAGCTTGGTGGCTCAAGCCTATAATCCCAGCACTCGGGAGGCAGTGGCAGGAGGATTGCTGAGTTCAAGGCTTGCCTGGGCTACTTAGTGAGCTCAGGGCCAGCCTGAACTACAAAACAAGACCCGGTCTCAAAAAAAAAAAAAAAGTGATAGCTCGATACATTTATGAATATCAAGTCAGTGTATATTTACTGTTAATGATACCATTTGTGTGTGTGTGTATATATATACACACACACACATACATATTTACACACATATACATACATATACACCGTTGCATTTCTTGGGTATCATAGTTACACAGTTAGGGTTTTGGAATTAAATATGAACTTTATGTACCAGTTAAACTTACCCTCATTCCCACCTGCCTGTTTAGATCCTAAGCATATCCCCTAACATATTTGCTGATTTACCTGGCTTCAAGATACTTTGGATAAATATAATTTGTATACCTTCAAATAATCAAAAAAACATAGAATCGTTGAAGAATTAGTTATATTAACTCTTCCTGGTTGTTCTCCTCTTGCTAATATTCTTAGTTTTATTAGCATTTATTTTCTGTTTTGCCTGCAGAATTCCATGTTGCTATATAATACTGAAAATCATGTTTAGAGCACAGTAGTTCATCTGACACCATCTTTCAAACCATTATATACATGGCTATATTCTTCCTATATTCTTTTAATTTTTCTAAGCGATGGAGGGATTTATAGGTTTCCCACAGCTTTTCCATCATCTATTAGTCAAGTGACTGAAACAAGGAACAGAAATTGTGTCTTTAGCAAAGCTGGCTCTCTGAGCTTCACTCCCTCGGACCATTATCCTCATGCTCTTTGTGGGTTGTGCCTAATTGCATCTGTCAGAAGCTACCTTATTGCCACTTTTGAAGATTGTAGCCTTCAGCTACTCTATTTCTCATAATGCTGCAAAGACTACCAGTAGGGGTTTGAAGAATACCAGTAGGGGTTTGAATAAGTTCCTTATTCTGGGGTACATTCTGCAGGCTAAGCATCCTATATAGAGTTGCTATTTTATTGTCTTTATAACTTGCCTCTTCTGGTCTCAGCTTCCACTTGAGATTTTTGTCTTAAACTTTTCTAACAGAAGCTAGAAATCCTTTAGAGAATCAGAATAGCTATTCTAATTTTTTAAAAAAATCATAATCCCAAGTAGTTTGTCTCTTGCTTTTTAGGAGAAGCAGAACTTTTTGTTGTCCTGAGCATTTTTGACAATCAGCCAGTTGAGTAAGTGAAAGATGCTGAAGGAGAAAATGGAAAGGGAGGCTGTAGACAGTCTGGCATTTGGTATCTTTCCCTGAATGTCTTTTTTCCAAACAGTGGAGCAATTGAAAACACTTGGTAATTATGTCCCTATCAAAGTTCTGTGAGTTGCAAAGTGATAGAAAATCAACTCCATAAGGAATTTATTGACAGGTTGCTGAGAAGATCAGTCAGGGTAGTCAGGATCAGTGATGAGACAAATTTTAGTCATGACCCAGAAGAGACTGAGATGAACACAGAGCTGACAGGCACATACTTCCTCCCTGTGCCTGCTCAGGGCCTCCCTCCTGCGCGAAGAGATGGCCGTGGTCCTCACAGTTCCTCTTCCAGCCTTCAGATTTCAGTGCAGTGAAAACAGTACATCTTGGCCTCAGAGTTACAGCAAGTTTCTTTGCCGCTTGACCGTTTTTTGGGTCACATTCACTTTGCTCATGTGAATGGCTGGGGGAGTATCTGGGATGAACCCCCTTTCCATTGGAAGTGTTGAGGAAGGGCAAATCTGAAACAAAATTGATAGTATTACTGAAAGAGGAAAGGATGTTGAGGTGATGAGTAACAAACATCCCAGCAGTATTGCTTCAGTACTGATGTGATTATGTTAACTGGCACATTGGATATCGTTTGACCATGTTTTGACCTACAGAAACTCCCATCTGCCCTGATTACATGTGAAGACTGAAACACAGTATTGTGGAAGGAACATGGCTTTTCAAATTATAGTATAGATTCATCTCCTTCTTGAGGACTTGACAGGCATCTGATAAACACCACTCTTTCCTCCTGTATGGTTTTGTTTTGTTTTTTCTTTTTGAGACAGGGTCTCGCTTTGTAGTTCAGGCTGGCCCTGAGCTCACTATGTAGTCCAGGCAAGCCTCGAACTCAGCAATCCTCCTGCCTCTGCCTCCTGAGTGCTGGGATTACAGGTGTGAGCCACCACACCCAGCACTGTGGTATGTGGTATTGATTGCTGGTGGGCGTGAGTCACCATGCCAAGCATTGTATGTGGTTACCAGGGATCAAACTCAGGACCTTGGTGTTTGCGAGGTAGGCGCTAGAACCACTGAGCTAAATCTCCAGCCGTCTCCTATATGTTTTATCAAGTGAAAAGACAAAAAGATGAAATTTTCTTTAAAAGTTTTATGGCGGGGGCCGGAGGTTTAGCTCAATGGTTCCAGTGCCTGCCTCGCAAGCGCAAGGACCTGAGTTCGATCCCCCGGTAACCACATATAATGCTGGGCGTGGAGACACGCCCACCAACAATCAACACCGCATACCACAATGCTGGGTGTGATGGCTCACACCTGTAATCCTAGCACTCGGGAGGCAGGGACAGGAGGATTGCTGAGTTCGCGGCGGCTTGCCTGGGCACCATAGTGAGCTCAGGGCCAGCCTGAACTACAAAGCAAGACCCTGTCTCCAAAAAGCAAAAAAAAAAAAAAAAAAAAAAGTTTTATAGCTGATAAAAACTGAACTGGAAAAATGACTTTTCTGTGGCAGTAATGAACTACTAGCGTTGAATCCAGAACTAGACAGTTATTTTCTTTTACTCCAGAGACTTTGAACAAGAGGAGGCTTTTTAGCTCAGAGATTTGCCTCTTAAATCTCAGACTAGAATGCATGAGTCCTATGTGTATTTGACTCCCCCCAAAAGGCAGGTAGAGGAGAAGCTATGTATGCCTAGTTCAAGGAAAATCTTTGGTCAAGGGCATTTCAGTAGCAAGTGGTGAGGTAGTATGCCAGGAATTAGTGATGAAAATTCCTTTTTATGAAAACCAGACAACAGATGAACACCCATGTGTGCCCTCAACATACAGACTTAAGAATCTAATTATTTTACACGTTATAAATAATCTTATTTTCAGTTTGGTATGGTGTTTAGGTCAACAAATCTTGAGTGTGGAAATTTAAGATTATCCCAGCACCCTTTTCCAGTTTTTGAAGTTGATTTTTATAGTAACTGACATATGAATAAGAGCAAATCCACGCTACCTATGAGATGAAGCATAGTGGGAATCATTGGGCAGGCGTGAGGGTACGTGAAGTAGAGGAAACAGGCAATGAAAGAAACTGTCTTACAGAATCCATTGCTAACAAATCCTTGTAAATTTCACCCAAGGCAGCAAACGTTTATCAACTCATCATCCTTAATTCCTGGTATGTTTTCTATAGTTGTAATGAATTCTCCAGTCCAGGGCTTCTCACACTGTGCTCCCCAGACTGATAGCTTTGTGTAGGAACTTGATAGAAATGCAGACTCTGGAGCTGTGCTTAATCCTACTGCATTTAAAACTATGGAGGTGAGGCCTAGCACTTTGTATTTTACCACCTCTCCAGGTGACTTTGGTGCATGCTGAAGTATGTGGCTGGTATACTGTGATTTACAAACATCCTCATAACAGCTTCCTAGCTTAAAAATTAATTGTACTTGCCAGTACCTTCTCTATTTCATAATCATCTGACATTTCATTAAATGTTGTTGAAAGGCTGTCCTGCTTGGGGGAGAGAATTTGATTAAACTGTAAACTGGAAGTTGGTCTTGAATGGCTAAGAAGCATAAGGACTAGGACTGCATTTCTTCTTTTAGGTATATTTACAGTGCCGTGATGCCTATTTTTAAAATGAAATGTGAACTGGAGATTTAGCTCAGTGATTCTGATACCTGCGTAGCAGGTGCACGGTCCCTGGCTTGATCTGGTAACCACATACAATACCGGCTGGCCGAGGTGACTCACACCCACCAGCAATCAGTACCACACACCACAGTGCCAGGCGTGATGGCTTACACCTGTAATCCCAGCACTCAGGAAGCAGAGGCAGGAGGATTGCTGAGTTTGAGGCTTGCCTGAGCACCATAGTGAGCTCAGGGCCAGCCTGAACTGCAAAGCGAGACCCTGTCGCAAAAAAAAAGAAAAAGAAATATAATGGAAAAGTGCACAAGGGATTGGTTCTAAGAGATACTCTAATGAGGAAAACCCTGGGAAGTAGTGATTATAATTTGCACAGTTGTTTGAAGATTAGGAAGAAAAAGGGTTAAGCAGAAGAAACTTTTTAAAGGAAGAATTAACCAAACTCAGTAACTGACTGAGGTTGGGAGAATAGAAAAAAAAAATAAGATTACAAACCCAGGTGATTAGGACCACAGTGATTGTGGAAGAGATCTGTTTAATTAGGAAATATGATGAATCCAGTCTTTGAGTGTTAATTCTGAGGTGATCATTACTTTAAAGGAAGAGAGTTGAGGGCCGGAGATTTAGCTCAGTGTTCCCAGTCCCTGCATGGCACATGCAAGGTCCCAAGTTTGATCTTCGGTACCAAAAATTCAAAAAAATTTTTAAAATAGAGTTGAGAGCTCATCTTTATGTTGGAATAAGAGGAGAGTATGATGAAGAAATTGAAACAGTATGTACATCAGTTGGTTACTCCAGCTTCTATTGTTTACCATGATGTGGCATAGTTTATATTTCATCAAAATACGATGGTTCACCCCTGTTCTCAGAACTAATATTAGATGGAGGGATAGAAAATAATAACGTGTAGTTGAATGAGCAGAATAATTCCAGACAATAAGCATCAACAACAACAAAAGAAGAGAAGACTGACCAAAGAATGGAGAATTTCTTTAGTTAGCTAGTCAGAGGAAACTTGGGGTGATACAGTGTGACTGAAATCAAATGGAAGGTAGTTTTAGAAAACCAAAAGATGATTGAACTCTACAAGGCAAGACCCTGTCTCAAAAAACTGAAAAAGAAAAGAAAAAGAAAAATCCCAAAACTCCGGAGGCAGAGGCAGGATTGCTGTGAGTTCGCAGCTAGCCTGGGCTACATAGTGAGTGATTCAGCCAACCTGGACTACAAAGTGAGATTCTGTCTCAAAACACAGAAAGAGAGAGAGAGGGAAGGAGGGAGGGAGAAAGAAAGAAAGCCAAAAGATGAAGGGCAGAGTGACCAAGGAAAATTTCAGGAAGCCATATAAAAGAGTTTGTTCCTGGCAATCACAAGATCCTGAGTTCAGTCCCTGCTACCAAAAAAATAAAAGTTTGTTGTGCCTGTTATCCTTTCAAATACTGTTCTATATGAAAGATTTAGGGATAGTAGGCCCATGTGTAAAAGGAACATGGACTTGGAGATAGTCTGGCCTGGATTGTTTCACAACCATTTTTCTGCACAGAAAACTCAGTTCCTTTTAGCTTTACTCTTTCTTTTTTTAAAAGTTTTTTGAAACAGGGTGTCACTTTGTAGTTCAGGCCCTGAACTCGCTATGTACCCCACGTAGGCCTCAAACTCACAGCGATCTTCTTGCCTCTGCCTCCCAAGTACTGGGATTACAGGTGTGAGCCCGGCATTGTGATGTGTGGTGTCAGGGATTGAACTCGGGACCTTAGGCTTGTGAGGCAGATGTCAGAACCACTGAGCTAAATCCCTGGCCCAAGCTTTACTCTTCTTAGTAGAATGAAGACTAGTAATGCCATACAATATTAAATTGTGATGATGAATTGAGAGGGTTAACTTTGAGTAGTGCTTGGAACTAAGTACTTTAGTGGTAACTGTTAATAACCTTGAAACATGATATTCAGTCGTGTGAAATAGTTTCATTTAATAATGGCAAAATCTAATGAAGTTTATTTAGACATATTTGGATCTTTATGCAAAAATTTCAAAGGCATTAAACCACAGTTCTCAAATATTTTTATAATAAAATGGTAGGCTTTGATTACCTGTAGAAAGTATACTTATGTGTATAGTATCCTAAGGTGGATCTTACTAACTTTTACATATTTTTTTATACAGATGTGTACATCTCATGATTGATATGAAGAAACAAGTCATGGGCCGAAGGTCAAGATATTTCTCTGGGAAATGCTGCTGATGCTGCTTTACAAAGTCATACAATGAGTGTTTGGTTTAAGACAAATTTTCATATTTAAAAGATTTTCATCTTGGAAATATATCAAGTGAAAATTAGAATTTTTGGGAAACATTTTCCTCTTAATAAATTATACCTGTAATGGGCGACATGGCAAACAACTCAGTTGCATATAGCGGTGTGAAAAACTCTTTGAAAGAAGCTAATCATGATGGAGACTTTGGAATTACGCTCGCAGAGCTGCGGGCTCTTATGGAGCTCAGGTCCACAGATGCATTACGAAAAATACAGGAAAGCTATGGAGATGTCTATGGAATTTGCACCAAGTTGAAAACATCTCCCAATGAAGGTAAGTTTTATTATTTTTATTTTTAGTCCATTGTGCTGTGTATTTTGACTCATAAATAAACATGCTTATATTGTCTTGGCTGTTATATGATTACAGTAGTGACATGAGAAAAAATGAGAATTAAATCGTGTCATATACTGGTAGAAATTTTTTTAAAAAGTGGGCTAATTATCAGAATGATATGGTTAAAGTATATTTAGATAAAGAAGTGGTGTCGTAAATTATGTCTTAGACTGATGGGGTGAAACATTTTGTCCTGTAGGACATACCATTGCTGCCTGTTTACAATAACTAGATTGTCTTTCCATTCAAGCTGTAGAGCATGGAGTCAGCTTGGCAGCCCCCAGGGGGTTCAGTGGAAATAAACCCTGCTCAGTCTCCTTCATTTAAGGTGGCTTAAAATAGTTGTCTCTGCCAATAGCCGACCAAGATGATTTTAGTTTGTGGGGTTAAATCTAAACTCTAGTGATTAGCTCAAGAGGTCATACTATAACATTTGTAGATTAGGTAGTGATTACTTTTTCACTTAGACATTTCTTTGATTTGATAATTCTTGATTTGCATTGTTTTCCTTTTGAGAATCATGAAAAGAATATTCATTATAATTTCATTGCTTTATTATCTTTGAAAGATTTCAAAAAGAACCTTTCATACATTGATCATGTTGAACGTAAAGTGAAGGTTAGGGTTTCAGGAAGGCACAGGGAACACACAGGAATGAAGGTTTGGCAGTTATGATTTATTATAATGAAAGTGACATATTATCATAAAAAATTATATGAGTGTAGTAAAGCAAATTCTATAGTAGTTATACAAAACTGTTTTCTCAACATTTCTCACACATACCACACTATTACAGTAATTTCCAAAAGGTAATTTCCAAAATGATTAAAAATTTTAAATCACACCAAAAGACTTGTTAAAACATGTATGTAATTTTTTGTGCATTGTTTATTATTATAGTCATAGGTAATTTCTTTGATGTCTATGAGGCACTATGATGTTGAGGAAGCCAGTCAGTACTCACACATGTTTTGGGATATTTTTCTGCAAGACCTATTGACTCTTCAAGATTTTCTGGATTTTTTCAAATTGGAACTTCTAACAACGTGAATTGCTTGTTATGCCTTAGTAGTGTGATCAAAGTTTGGAACTTGTTCATTATGCAAACTCGCTTTGAAATACTTGCTAACTTTATAGCATCTTAGTGATTTGTACATCAATATGCTGTTGTTAGTTGGTAAGTTCATTAAATCACCCTAACCATATATTCTTACTACATTTCATCTCAAACCCACTTGATAAATGTTTCATGATCATCAGGCTAATAGGCAGGATTAACATGAAAGTGCTTATAGTGTCACAGCATAGATTATTCATAAAAGCCATTCTGAGCTCCTCTTTCAGATTGGCACTGATTGACTCTTCCCTAAACTATGTCTTTGTATTTCTCTGCAGTTGAAGTTCTGTTTTCCTAGTAACAGAACACCTTCCCATCCTGCTGTCTTACTTTTAGAAATATGATGTCTTATTTGTTTGTGTAGCACTCAGTTTTTATTACTTTATGTTGGTGTTATATTGGACAGTATTCTTTAAATTGATTTTTTTTTTTTTTTTGCGGTACCAGGGGTTGAACTTGGGCCCTTGTGCGTCTGAAGTTGGTGCAGTACCTCTTGAGCTTAATCCCCAGCCCATCTTTAAATTGATTTTGGTTTAGTTAGTGAAGTTAATTGAAAGCTCTGCTCCTAATGCAATGGTTTTTAACATTTGAGAAGAGAGATTACATACCCTTTTAGCAGCTGGTGGAAGAAGATACAAATGTGCTCTTATGACTTATGGAAAATGACAGCATTTAGAACTTAAGCAAATCGTTGGTGCTTTGTCTTATTAAAGAAAGTATATGTTACTTTATTATTATAATTTATTATACTTATTAAATAAAGTATACATTCCCTCTTCAGTTCTTACTCATGTTCTTCCTAATACTATATATTTACTACCTGGTAGAATTTGCACAAATTGTTGTCTTTATGGTTATGTAGAAGGATTTTTATCATTTTGAAATAATCTTGCAAAGAATGTGAAACAACGCACTGTGTGCATTATAAGTAATACCTCAGTTCATGAGTGTTGCTGTTTGCAAACAATTCAGTTTGCTAAGAAAAGTATTGGACAGAATTTTACTTCTGGTCACAAACTCCGTATCTGTTGACCAACACAACCACAACCATCTTCCCCACACAAACACAAAGGCATCCATCACAAAATAAATTAAGTTTTTAAATCAAGGTACCACTGTAAATGTGTTTATAGTTACTGGAACCTTAAATTAAAACAGCAGCCTTCATAGAATTAGCACGTCCAAAAGACTTCATAGCTCAGAGATATTTCATGCAGAAAGCTATTGAACATTTTGTCACTAACCAGCGGGGCAGATGATAAGTACAACAAGAATCAGAACAAGCAGCTAGTGTGCTCGCTTTAGCAGCACATTACTAGAATAAGCAGCTAGGCATTTGTATACTCAAGGAAATGACCTAGTCAAAAAGTACTTTTGTTAGGACTAAACTGCTTATAGTCAGGGAAAGATAATTAAAATTATTCTCCAAAGTTATGGATTATGGTTGGTAAAAATGTCATTGTTTACCTTTTCCTTTATTCTTTCATTCATTAATTCATCCTTTTATCAGATGTTATCAGGGTGTTGTCATATCTGTTATATGGGCTCCTAAACAAAAGGTGTTAGCAGTTATAGCAAGATGATTTTAAGTACATAATTAAATTATATCTCAGTTTCCAAGGTTTTAATAAAACATAAGAATACGTATATCTTAGAATTGGTATAACACAGTATTATCAGGCATCTGCTATATAACAGTAACTTTTCTAGACTCTGGTCTGGGTCCATGAATAAAACGAAAGATTCCTGCCTTATTCTCACTTAAGAGAGATAGGTGGTTCACACGACCACTGAAATAAATATATGTCAGTGATGTGTGTATAAGAAAAAAATGATGAAAAAAGAATCAGAAATGTTGGGGGTGCTTGTATTAGATTATATAAAATCTGGAGGAACAGCCCAAAATGTTTCTTAAGAACAGCAAGAACAAAAATAATCAGTAGGACTTATAATAAGTTAACATTTCTTGTGCCATGTTGATTATTCACAAATATTATCTATTTGTGTAACACCCTCATCCTATTTTTTAGCCGAAGAACCTGCAGCATAAAAAAGATCATACAACTTAACCTGAAGTCTCATGACTGGCTGAGGTCTCATTCTTAATTCAGAAACCATTCTTTTAATAAACCCACTGTATTACACTGTCTTTTATCAAAGCTGGACTCACATAGCGTCTTAAGAAGTTGAAATACTGGGCCAGGGATTTAGTTCAGTGGTTCCATTGTCTGTCTAGAAACCACGAGTTCCTGAGTCTGATCCTCGGTACCATATACCACAATCCCAGGCGTCATGCCTCACGCTTGTAATCCCAGTACCCTGGAAGCAGAGGCAGGAGGACTGCCATGAGTTTGAGGCTAACTTGGGTTACATAATGAGTTCAGGGCCAGCCTGAACTACAAAGTGAGACCCTGTCTCAAAAAACTTAAAAAAAACAGGAAGCAGAGGCAGGAGGATTGCTGAGTTTGAGGCTTGCCTGGGCTACATAGTGAGCTCAGGGCCAGCCTGAACTACAAAGCGAGACCCTGTCTCAAAAAAAAAAGTTGAAATACTGAAAGAGGTGTTAATGAGCCTTCCTCTTAATAGTGTCGTTTGACGATGAAAGAGATATTTTTCAAAAAGCATATAGTGAAAAAATTGGATTAATTTTCTATATGTTAGGTTTCCATCACTATGATGGAATACCTGATATGATCAGTTTAAAATAGAGTGAAGGTTTATTTTGGCTCCGTTTTGGATCATTTAGTCTGTTTGGCTGGCCCATTGTTCCACCCACCCACCAGTCATGAGGCAGGCGCACAGTGCCACTGGGCAACATCTCCAGTCTTGTTTTTGGTGTTGTAGTGGTGGGAACAGAGGGCAGAGAAACCTACTGTCCTTACAATAGCCAGGAAGCTGCTGGATGGACAGGATTCACACCTGCAGTCAGCTCCTGGGATTCTAAAGGTTCTGCCACCCCCCAGAAGTACCACAGGCCAGGGACCAAACGTTCAGCACTTAGCCTCTGGGAGGCATTTGGGATCCAAGTTTTAGGAGTTACTTAGCAATCTAGTCTTTAAAACCATGCCCTGCCTATCCAGGCAGTTTTATTTTTGTGCTTCCTCATTTGTTCCACCAATTTATTATTTCTCTAACAGAGTAGTTCTTGAATTTGCTCTGAAGGATACTGTATAGGTGAACTGGCCAACAGGAAATATTTTGAACCAGATATGATTTTCTATATTAAAATCTTGTAGTGTTTCTGATTAACCATCAAAACTCTTAAAGGAAACGGAGCTGTAAATTTCAGGATTAACTTGAATTGGAACTTGTAACTTCACATTTTTAGCTGTGTCTTAGAGGAAGCATCTGTTTTATAGTCTTCAGAATCCGAGAATATTCTTTTATACCAAAATAAGCTGCTTATAACAACCTAACTGTATAAAATTATCTTAACAGGTTTTTTTGTATATGGTATTTTCCTACATTGACCTTCTTATTCTAAATCACATTTCTTGACTGCTTTATTTAGTAAAAAAAATAAACTATTAAAATGTAAAGGCAGGTATAGAGCAATGTTCTATAAAACTGCTGGCTTGGTGAGGGGTAAGAAGTCCAGTGAAACACTAACCATGGTAGTGGTGGTTGCTAAAATTAGTTAGAATAAAAGATGACCAAAGAAAACTTTAAAAGGAGACAGTGCTATGTGAAGAGAGACAAGAGCATTGTGGTAGGAAGCAATGTAGGGTCCAGCGTAATTTTTCTGGTTACCTAAACTTTCCATACTGTTTCAGACAGCACATACGATCTGCACTCAGTAGAAATAAGGGGCTTTGGTTTTTGTTTTATTGTGAAACTGAGCCTCACTATGTAGTTCAGGGACTGGCCTTAAACTCACCAAGTAGCCCAGGCTGGCCTCAGACATGTGATCCTCCCACCTCAGCCTGCCAAGTGTTGAGATTATAGGTATGCGCTACCATGCCCTGCCAAAGTAAGTCTCTTGTAAAGAAGTACTTTGTGCCTTCGTGATGTAGATTAAAATGAAAATTCACACACAGAAATATATTTTTTTATTTCTTTTTTTTTTTTTTAGTTCAGACTGGCCCTGAACTCACTGTGTAGTCCAGGCAGCAGTCCTCCTCCCTCAGCAGCCTTCTCTGTGGAGACTACAGGTCTGCGACACCATGCCTGGCTTGGAAATATATTTTTTTGGTTTGTTTTGATTTTTTTTTTTTTTGAGACAGGGTCTCACTTTGTAGTTCAGGCTGGCCCTGAGCTCACTATGTAGCCCAGGCAAGCCTTGAACTCAGTAATCCTCCTGTCTCTGCCTCCCAAGTGCTGGGATTACAGGCGTGAGCCACCACGCCTGGTTTGGAAATACATTTTAACTCTTTAAGTGAATCAGCCTTTCCATGAAGATAAGTCATTATTAACTTAGAGTCTACTACAAAAATGCTACAGTGCCCCAGTTATCAACTTGATTTTGCTGGTTAGCACAGGCATGTTCTGAGCATCCGTGAGTTTACTTGTATAAGAGTTTCCATGTAGTTTCATATTGATTGTGCTATATAGCCACATCCTAGAAATTTATTGTTGTTCTAGCAGAATTATAGTTTTAATACCTGCTCAGATTACTGGTTTTCATTGCTTATAAATTATTTGAAGATAGTTGTAACACTATTTCTTAAGTTTATATTACATACATTAGTTTCAAAGTCCACTTGGAAAGAACTTGAAGTGGTGTAGTTTTAGTTTTTGTGTTGCTTTGCTTTAAGCTTAGTGTTCAGATCCCCAGTAAATGTTTCCTTTTCAAAACATTCTCTTCCATATATATCACCTTAGCTTTATTTCTCTCTGACTAGCCGGTCTCATTAGCCTGTTGTGCTTTGTGTTAGGTGTTGGTCATCCACAGGGTTTTGTCCCCATTACCAAACACTGTCCTATTCTCTGTACACCATGGGTGGTGGTGTCCAATCATCTGACCTCACAAGCCGTCTAGGTGCTGGTGACTCACATTAATAGGTCCAATCCAAGATCGTGCTACACAAGCTTTGGGCCTAAAGGCTTTTTTTTTTTTTTTTTTTTTTTTACACACTCCCTCCAAACTTTCTCTGGTAAAGGCATAATTCTCTTTTTCCCCTTTTCAGTGAAACCATTATAAACTAGTGATTTTCCTGGCCTTGGCTTTTAACATGAATTTCTTGCTTTCACTTGATCGACATATCTGGGAAATTCTAACTTAACTTTCTCTTAATCTCTGGTGTCTACTTCATTATGTCCTCACTCCACTATTTTAGGGTGATTCTGGTAATATTGTAATTACAGTCTCTTGCCTCCCTTCCCACTGCCTATCACTTTGCTGCTTAAAGTCAGTAATAGTTTTGCATGGCCTTCAGAATGAACTTTAAGACTTCTCATTAGCCCTACAAATCTTCTCAGAATCTGACCATGACTTAACTTTTCTGTTAGTCACTTTCCTGCAGCTAAAAGGATGAGAGGTTTATTTTAGCTCACATTTCACAGGATTCAGTCCATGGATAGTTAAAGAAACAATATAACAGCAGGGTGTGGAAGAGCAAAGGTGCTCAACCATGTCAGCAAAAATGCTGAGAAAAACAGTAAGAACGAGGGACAGGGTACACTTTTGCAGCAAACCCATCAGTACCTCACCTCTAACCAGGGCCCCCTTGCTAACAGTACATTCAGGAAGGACGAATCCACTGAGGAGCTGTGGCTCCCTTAGGGTGGAATTACCCTTCAATACTCTGGTTTCTGTTCAGGCCATATAAATCTTTCACCTTTTACAAATTACCCTCCGAACACATGAGATTTTGAGGAGACACTTCAGTTCTAAATCATAATAGCTTTCAAATCTTGTCTCTTTTTCCTAACTTTGTTCCTCAGTGCTTGAAACATAGCAGAATTTTTAGTTTTCTTAGATATTGGTATCTGTACCTACTGGTATCTGTACCTAAAACACTTTACCACCACCTCTATGAAGGGTAAAATACATTATTCTTTAGTAAGATGGTAATCCATACTGTACCTATCCTCAAATCATTATTATGATCACAAGTTTTAATATCTTAGAATTCTCATATCTGCCCCCAGCTCCCTAAACTTCAGTTCTGTGTGTTTACTGTAAGATTTGAACCCTCCCTGTCCTGATATTTAATATACTGAGCTGTTTAAGATTGGTTGCTTACCAGTCCCTCCCTACCAAATTATGAGCTCTTGAGGGAAAGGACCAAGGAAAGGGATCCTGTCTGACTCATTTATTTCCCTGTATTTGCTTTCACTGTGCTTGATGAGGTGAGTGTCTGGGAATAAATATGTGAGCTTGACTTCAGACCAGGCATTCTAAAATTTGGACATAAAGGACTGGATCACTTTCTCTTTTGCAGTTAAGATGGTGAAAATACTAGATTATTTCCCAAGAAGAGTGCACATAAATGGAAATTTTCCTACAGGTTCTTGGCTTATGTTTTGTTTTGACTCTCACGTGGAGAAATCAGGTTGGCTGGCTGCTGCCACTTTTCCCCTCACACACACATACACACAAGTACAGATGCAACTTCACGTATAGAGTTTGATGGGACTATAGTTATGTGCTATGTATTAACCATGATTTCAGTTAAGCCCACCTACTTCCAGCATTCCAGTAAATTGCTTACTACCATTTCCTGAGTTAGTCCCAGCTTCGAGATGGCACCTTTTCTTGTAAAATAACAGTCTTGCTAGAGTTTGCATTTTACCCCATAAAATAACTATTTTTGTTCACATGTAAAGACAGTATGACCGAGCTGTTATCTACCCATATAATGAATGTGGGCTATTTTTCCCCGCACAATGGTGGATTCAGTTCTGAAAAACATATAATTCTGTGGTTGCTTTTGATGGGTTTTGGTTATACTGTGCCTTTATGAAGTTAACTGAGCCATTATGAGATCAATCCTGTGCGTGACCTTGACCTCACTGCCACTGTATTAATCAGCTGTGCCCAGAAGGCTAAACACATTTTTCATTTTATTTATTGAATTCTTTATTGGTTCATGTTAAATACATATCATGATCGCACTCAATATTGAGAATTTGTACCAGTGTAGGACATGAGTTAATTCTCATTTTACCCATTCTCCTACCAACCCTACAATCTTCTACCTCCTATATTCATGTGCTTTCTTCCTTTTTTTAACATCAGAATTTTTCTTTCTCATTACTTACCTCTTCCCTTTTCCTTTTGAATATTTTCTATTTCACAATATCTACCATACATTCTAGAACTCATTTACATCTTCAGATTCTCATACCAGAGAAGATATGGTATTTATACATCTGTGACCTATTTATTTCACTTATGAATATGTCCTCAAGGTACATCAATTTGACTATAAATGACTCAAATTTATCATTCTTTATGACAGGGTAATACTCTCTTTTACCAAAAAAACACATCTTTATCCATTCTCCAGTTGATGGGCATTTGGCTTGTTTCCAAGATTTAGTTATTACAGACTGACCTGCTATGGGTGCATAAATGTCATTGTGATAGGATTCTTTTAATTCTTTCATGTATATTCCTAGCAGGGGAATAGTAGGGGCAAATGAGACCTCTAATCCTAGTATCTTGAGAAATTTCCACACTGATCTCTGCAGTGGTTGCACCTGTCTACATTCCCGCCAGCAGTAGAGAAGGGTTCCTCTCTCCCCGCAGCCTCACCAGCATTTGTTGCTGGTTAATTTCACAATAGCCACCATTCTTTGTGGAGGTAGATGATATCTCAGTGTTGTTTTCATCTGCATCTCTTGAATGACTAATGATGTTGAGCATTTCTTCATGTTTCTTGGCTGCTTTTACTTCTTCCTCTGAAAAGTGTTTTTAAGCTCTTTATATATTCTAGATAGTAGGCCGTTTTCTGAGAAACAGCTAATAAAGACTTCTCATATTATTGGTTGTTTTTTAGCTCTGCTAGGGTTTCTTTTGTTGTGTAGAATGGATGAGATCCTATTTGTTGATTCCTCCTGCTAGTTCTTACGCTATAGAGGTTTTGTTCATAAAGTCTTTCCCTAAGCCCATGTCTGCAAGAGTTCTACCTTGCCTGTTTTGCTGATGACGTGATGCCCTATATAGAAGATCCTAAAAACAACCAAAAGACTGCTAGACTTCATCGCCAAATTTAGTAGCATACCAGGATACAAGATCAATACTCAAAAATCAATAGCTTTTGTAAACACAAAGACTCATTGAGGGATAAATTGAGAGTCAAGCCTTTTACATTTGCATCCAAAAAAGTGAAATACTTAGGAATCAATTTAACAAAGAAGGTGAAAGACCTCTACTCTGAAAACTACAGCACTCTGAAAAAGTAGGTTGAAGAAGATATGAGAAAATGGAAAGACATCCCCTGTTCATGGGTAGGAAGACCCAACATCAACAAAATGGGTATATTCCCACAACTACTATACAGATTCAGTGCAATTCCAATTGAAATCCCAATACCATATTTTACAGATCTAGAGAAAATAATCTAAAAATTAATCCAGGACCTCAAAAGGAATGCTAAGCAACAAGGACATAGCAGGGCACTATGATCCCCAACTTGAAACTATACTACAAAGCCACTGTGGTAAAAACTGCATGGTACTGGCAAAGAAAAGTAAGAAACAACCCCAGACATGCTAAGCCACCTTATCTTTCACAAAAGACCCAAATATCCTCAGTGGAAGAAGAATGGCCTCTTTAACAAATGGTGCTGGAAAAACCTGGCTTTCACCTGCCAAAGACTAAAGCTAGACCCATGTCTTTCATGCGGTGCTAAACTGAAATCTAAGTGGATTAGAGACCTAAGCATTAAAACAGAAACACTAAACCTACTGTCCTATATCTTTTAAAAGATAGAGTGCAAATAAAATCCACTTTAACTTACTTTTGCTGCTTTATTTCTTCCTACCACTTCATACTCCTATAAAAAGTCATCCACACTTTTCCATATATTTGTTCCCATTCTTTATTCAACTCTTTCTCATCAAACTTTTCTGCATGACTAGAAGGCTTCTTATCAAGTTTATCAGCTGCTACCTAGTGAAAGAAAGTGATCTATTCTTCATCTTTCATAATCTTCTAACCACATTCTCTAGGTTTCTATAGTACTGTACAAACATGTATCAAGAAATAATTGCTTTAAATTTATGTGTTCATTTTCCATTATTCTGAAATGCATTGTGTTGTCTCTCCTCTTGTTTGCCCTGCTGCTGCATTGAGATTAATAGCTGAAATACTTAAAAGAGAGCCTCCTAGTAGTCTGCTTTTCTCTTTTTTCTTTGTTTTTTTTTTTCATGGAATGAACTCTTGCCAAAAAAACGAGTAGAAATTACTTGTCTAATATGATAAATTAAAAGTGATACTATTCTAGTTTCTCTGACTCCCTCCTTCTTTACCTTTCTTCAGTAGACAAGAATAGTATGAATTGTCCCTGCTGTCTGCATTGTACTCTCACAACATGGACATGTGGATGTGCTTTGCATTATTAACTGTCTAGGTTTAGGAGCATCAGCAGGGTTTGAGGAGGACATGCTTGGGAGGGTAAAGGAAAGGCAAAAGGAATATTTGTCCAGCAGTATCCTAATCTCTTCCTTCATATTTTTCTAATTCTGTACTCTAAACAAGTGGTATGTCCTACAGTGTACCTTTTCCCTTATAGTGACAGACAGTAGGTGCCCTCAGTCATTTGTACTGCCTTTGTCTTCAAAGAAAGGTCATTCTAAATTGTGGTGTGGAATCTTTTATCAGTGTAACAGACATTTTAGTAGAGTACCTTTTACAGGTTGTATTAGATTAACTTCCCACTGTTCTTTGATAAGAGTGACAGATATTTTATTGATCAGTTATCTATGTCAGTAATTGTGTGTGTGTGTATTGTGTGTGTGTATACACACACACATATATATATATATATCTTTCTGTGAATTTTCCCTTTTTTGTGGGGAACATATCCTAAGTAAATATCAGATAAATTATTTTAATTCCAACAAAATCTATCAAACTGTCATATCAGTTCTGGTTTTTAGCAGTCCATAAGATGATATAAGACAGTATAATCAAAAGTAAGCAGGCCAGGCGTGGTGGCTCACGCCTGTAATCTCTACACTCAGGAGGCAGAGGCAGGAGGATTGCTGAGTTCTAGGCTTGCCTGGGCTACATAGTGAGTTCAGGGCCAGCCTGAACTACAAAGCAAGACCCTGTCTCAAAAAAAAAAAAAAAAGTAAGCAAGTAGGAAAGCGAAAATTCTTAAAATGTATTGCTGAGTTTTTACTTAAAATATGTTTTAAAACACATTTTTTTCCCGATTGACCAAGTCTGTGTGTTTAATCTAAAGCATGCAAATAAACATTTTGATAGGATCTAATGAATTGTAATCTAAAGTGCAGTGAATTAGTATATTTGGAGTAAAATAGGTATTTTTCATTTATAAATAGTAAAACTGAAATTTATTTCTTTTTACTAGGTTTAAGTGGAAACCCTGCAGACTTAGAAAGAAGAGAAGCAGTGTTCGGAAAGAACTTTATACCTCCTAAAAAGCCAAAAACTTTTCTTCAATTAGTATGGGAAGCATTACAAGATGTCACTTTAATTATATTAGAAATTGCAGCTATAGTATCATTGGGCCTTTCTTTTTATCAACCTCCAGAAGGAAATTCTGCACGTAAGTAAATTGGGGGGGGCCCCTTCGGTGTGATGCAGTCTCATCTCATTTATTTGCTTAATAACCCACTCAGCATCGAGTGATTGCAGTGTGCTAGGACTGTTGTGCTTTACTACATTATCTCAGACGGTACTGACAAGAACCCTTGAATTAGATGGCAGGTGTCTTATAGTGACACACAGAGGTTAAATAACATACGTAACCTATTACAAAAGGATACTGCACATAGATGGTGGGGTCTGTACTTGGTTTATTTTGGAACATAATTTGTTAGGTACAATATGTAGGTACTCTCCATGACATTCTACCAGTGTCTGTACTTCAGGGTAAAAGTGGCTCTTATCTGAAATGCTTAGGACCAGAAGTGTTTTGGATTTTGGAATATTTGTGTGTGCATAATGAAGTATCTTGGCAAATTCACTTATGTTTCATAAACACCTTTAAAATGAAGCCTGAAGATAATTTTTAAACAGTGTTTTAAAATCAGGAGGTAATTTATGGTGTGTAATTTTCTACTTGAGACAACATGATGGGTCTCAAAAAGTTTTAGATTTTGGAGCATTTTGGATTTTCAGATTAGGGGTTGGTCATCCTATGAAAAGTATCCTGACAACTGGAGAAATACATTTTTGAAGGAGTAGATGTGCTTTTTTACTTGTAGACATAAATGATTTTCTTTTATGCTCATCTTCATTCCTTCACTTATCTTTGATATTTCTTTGCCTTTTAAAAATGTATTTAAAGTCCGGCGTGGTGGTTCACGCCTGTCATCTCAGCACTCGGGAGGCAGAGACAGGAGGATTGCTGAGTTCAAGGCTTGCCTAGGCTATATAATGAGCTCAGGGCCCAGCCTGAACTACAAAGTAAGACCCTGTCTCCAAAAAAAAAAAGTATTTAAAATAAATATTATTGCTAGTACATTCTAAGTGCTGAGAAATCTAGCCTTAGCCTTGGTTACTGTATATAAGTAGCTGTAAAGTCATCCATTAGTATTTTATGTATCAAAAAATCAATTCAACAAAATATTTTCTCTGTGAAAACATCATATTTTTATCCAGTTGAAGCTATGAAGAGTTTAATATTTTCTAATTCTAGAAGTTGGTTTAAGTCTTCAGGTATGCCATGGGCTACATTTGTAAACCTACATGTCAAGTTTTTTTAAAAAAGATGGGCCGGAGGGTTAGCTCAGTGGTTCCGGCGTCTGCCTTGCAAGCGCAAGGACCTGAGTTCGATCCCCGTAACCACATATAATGCTGGGCTTGGTGGCTCACGCCCACCAACAATCAACCAGCAATCAGCACCACATACCACAGTGCCAGGCGTGGTGGCTTGCGCCTGTAATCCCAGCACTCGGGAGGCAGAGACAGGAGGATTGCTGAGTTCGGGGCTTGCCTGGGCTCCATAGTGAGCTCAAGGCCAGCCTGAACTACAAAGCGAGACCCTGTCTCAGAAAAAAAAAAAAAAAAGAAAGTTAACCATAGAAGAAAGCAGGTTATCACTGTAGAGCAGTGTTTCTCAGCAGCAGCAGCAGCACCATGGACGTTTGGGGGCAGAGACATCACTGGTCATGTTCGTTGTACCAACTTCCTATGGAGGCAGCTGGAGATACGTCCAGAGCTGGCCAGACGTCCCATGGGAGGAAAATTTCATCGGCTGAGAATCAGTGTACAGATAAGATGGATTTAGGTAGAACTCTTGTCAGTTTTGAGCCAAAGTATTTTTATAATTTTCAGTTATTTTTATTTTGTAAATAGTATACTTTTTTGCTGTGAAAAAATTAAGGAGAATAAAAGATGGACTGGAGCAAGTAACATTCACTAAAAATCCCACTTGCTAGGGATCCCTGCCCGACAGGTAGATAGACAGATGATGGATAGATAGATCTTGAAGATTTTGGAAGAGAGAGAGAGAGAGTGTAAACTCACACATTGAAAACTCCAAAGAACTTTTGGTTTTGTGATTTTATGTATAGATAGATGCTGCATGATAAAATGGAGAAATTTCAAAATTTTTTAGCACACATAAAAGATAACTATGTGAAGCAATTGATTTGTTAATTTACTTGTTTATAATAGTTTCACAATGTATATATTTATTAAACTGTTACATTGCATACCTTACATATATCCAGTTTTTATTTACCTCAAGAAAACTGAAAAAGTATTTGTATATATTAAAAATAATAAAATTGTGTATTACCACAGATAAATTTTAACAGAAAGTAACTGTCCTCTTTAACAACTGGAATAAGGAAGATCTTGAAGCATGGTAGTGTTTTCTGTTCAATGTATCTTTAATTTCTGCCATAATCAAATGGAGCTGAGTTCTCCTGTGTGCTTTTGCATTTAATGCGTCACATCATACGTAATAGAATCTTTGGGAAATTATGTTAAAACTTAATGACACATGAGGCAAATAATGTGTTAACCTCAGTGTGAAAACAACTAGTCTCCAGGCTCACCCTGGCATTCCTGGATAGCATTCAGGACTGTTCTCTGTACTGCTGAGGAGCACATCTGATACACCATCTGAATAGCTTCAGCAGGGAGTTTTCAACTGAAACATCTTCCTTATAATAGAGAATATAAATAGAATTTAGAGTGTGCATCTCTCTGAGTTGAATGCATTTACAAGTAAAATGGATTTTTATTATTGTATTTTCACTTGGAATTTCAGCACTAAAAACTATTTTTGAAGCTAAACCATAATCCTGTCATTACTTTAAAAATTTATAGTGGTCATTACTAGGAAAAGGACTTCAAGAAATTTCTAGAAAGATTTTAATACTAGTTTGTGTTAAGATAATCTCAATCTTATCTATACAACATGGCATAGAAGGACATTTGAAATAAAATATGTCAATTTGTTTCAAGTTCTGTTCTGAAATATCAAGAATAAGTATGCATGTGAGATTTTTTTAATTGCATTCTTTATTGGTACAATTTGCATACATCTCACAATCACACATAACACTGGGCAATTTGTACCAATATATGACACAGTCAATTCTCATTTTTACTCATATCCCCACCCACACCTTCCCACCCCTATATACATGTTCTTTTATTTTCTTTCAGAATCATATTTATTCCTTCCCCTCATTATATCCCCACACCAAATTTCCTTTGGAAATTTCCCATTCTAAAAAGATTGTCATACTACTAGAGCTCATTTGCATCTACCGGTGCTCATATCAACGAGAAGATCTGGTACTTGCCTATCTGTGCTCTATTGATTTCACTCCTTAGCATGTCCTCCAGGTGCATCCATTTGCACATAAATGAATCACTCTTGTCATTCTTTATGGCAGAATAGTACTCCATTAAAAAAAAAACACATCTTCTTTATCCAGTCTCCAGTTGATGGGCATTTGGGTTGTTTCCAAGATTGAGCTATCACGAACTGAGCTGCATGAACAAGGGTGTACATCTGTCTTTCCACTGATTTTTTAAGTTCTTTTGGGTATATTCCTAGCAGGGGGATGGCAGGGTCAAATGGGACCCCTAGTGCTAGTTTTCTGAGAAATCTCCACACATATTTCCACAATGGTTGCACAAGTCTGCAATCCCACCAACAGTGGAGAAGGGTTCCTTTCTCCCCACAGCCTCGCCAGCATTTATTGTTGGTTGATTTTGTAATAGCAGCCATTCTTTGTGGAGTGAGATGAAATCTCAGTGTTGTTTTCATTTGCATCTCTCAAATGACCAGTGATGTTGAACATTTCTTCATATGTTTCATAGCTGCTTTAACTTCTGCGTCTGAGAAGTATCTGTTCATTTCAGATGCCCATTTTTGAATTGGGTCTTTAAACTTGGGGAGGCTGATCTCTTTAAGTTCTTTATGTATTGTAGATAATAGCCCTTTGTCTGATAAACAGTAAATATTTTTTCCCATGTTGTTGGTGGTCTTTTGGCAGTGTCAGTGACTTCTTTTGCTGTGCAAAAGCTTTTCAGTAGGATGAGATCCCATTTGTTGATTCTTTCTGCTAGTTCTTGTGCTATAGAGGCTTTATTCATAAAGTCTCTGCCTAAGCCAATGTCTCCAAGAGTTTTACCTAATCTGTTTTCCAGCAGGCTTATTGT
>PVIC010004830.1:0-17547 GCA_004025085.1 Thryonomys swinderianus | reverse complement strand
TTTTTTTTTTTTTTTTGAGACAGGGTCTCGCTTTGTAGTTCAGGCTGGCCCTGAGCTCACTATGTAGCCTAGGCAAACCTTGAACTCAGCAATCCTCCTGCCTCTGCCTCCCAAGTGCTGGGATTACAGGCATGAGCCACCACGCCCAGCCAATTGTTTCTGTTTTAATGTTTAAGTCTCATATCCATTGTGAGTTTTGTTTTATGCATGGTGAAAGAGATAGGTCTAGCTTTAGCTTTTGGCAGGTTGAAGCCCAATTTTTCCAGCACCATTTGTTAAAGAGGCTGTCTTTCCTCCATTGAGGATGTTGGGCTCCTTTGTCAAAGATGAGGTGGCTGAGAGTATCCGGGGTTGTTTCTGCATCTTCTAATCTATTCCACTGGTCCTCGGGTCTATTACTTTGCCAGTTCCATGCAGTTTTTATCACAGTGGCTTTACAGTAGAGTTTTAAATTGGGGATTGTAATACCCCCTGCCATGTCGTGGTTGCTTAGAATTGCTTTTGCTATTCTAGGTTTCTTGTGATTCCAGATGAGTTTTTGTATTATTTTCTATAGCTCTGTGAAGTATACCATTGGGATTTCAATTGGAATTTAATTGAATCTGTATAGTAGTTGTGGAAGTATAGCCCTTTTGACGATGTTGGTTCTCCCTACCCAGGAACAAGGAGTATCTTTCCACTTTCTGATTTCCTTTTCTATCTCGTTTTTCAGAGTCCTATAGTTTTCAGAGTAGAGGTCTTTCACTTCCTTTGTTAGGTTGATTCCTAGGTATTTCATTTTTCTGGGTGCTACTGTGTGCATGTGAGATTTAAAACAGGAAATCACTTAATTGCCTTCCATTAACTGCTATTGCATTGGTCTTTATACTTTCTTTGGTTAATTACTCCATCAGGAAAAAAATTGCACGCATACCTCTAGGTGATAAATTCATTAATTATACATATGTATAATTGTGTTTATATGTGTACTTTAAACATATTGAAATGTAGGGATTAAAAGAATAAAAGATGTGTTAAAGTTTAACATCTGGATTTTTAAAAACTGTAAATATGGTTACGCTAATCTGTGTCTAACTTTGGTGTTTTTCTTCATTTGGTCTTACTGCATTTTGTAGCCAAAAAGAGAGACCATTATGTAATCCCAAGTGGGAAAGTGTACTTACCAAGTTGGGGTGCTAATTTGCAGTCCCATCCATTAGTTACACAGAAGTTTGTGTTGAAACAATGAAGAATAACTTATTTCCATCTTCTGCTATCAGCTTGTTATTCTTGCTTACAAAAAACAAAGTTGGGCCGGAGGGTTAGCTTAAGTGGTTCCAGTGCCTGCCTCGCAAGCGCAAGGTCCTGAGTTTGATTCCAGGTAACCACATATAATGCTAGGCGTGGAGACTCACGCCCACCAACAGTCAATACCACATACCACAGTGCTGGGCGTAGTGGCTCACGCCTGTAATCCCAGCACTCGGGAGGCAGAGACAGGAGGATTGCTGAATTCGAGGCTTGCCTGGGCTACATAGTGAGCTCAGAGCCAGCCTGAACTACAAAGCGTGATCCTGTCTCAAAAAAAAAAAGTATTGCATTTTTATTTTTTAATAAGTCATATAAAATCCTCATTGAAGTGTTTCACTTGAAGAACAGGTTAGCCGTGTTTCCAGGCTGATGAAAATGTTCATCTTGCTATTTCATATTCATCTGTTCTTAGCTCCATACTTGCGTAAATTCAGTTAGTCCTCTAGCTCAGTGACAGCAAACCTTCAAACCTTCTAGAGTTTTCAGTGATACAGACAGCCCACTGCAGCATGCATCTCATAGGTTCACCACACTGCTGTAATCTCTTGCATAAGGCGAGATGTGCAGAGGTCCTTACCCTTACATATGCTTTCTACTGAACTATAAATTTTTTCAATAGGTTTTTGTAAGCAGTGATACACTAATGCTTTGGAATGTTCAGGAATGTGTCTGTTTGCAAATAAAATTATTCAGCAATATTTTGCTTCTCTTCACAAACTCCACATCCAGTGACAAACAGGACCACAGCCTCCTCTCCCACACAAACACAAATACATCCATCTTCCCTAAAATCATAGAGCAAATTAAGTTTGTAAATTGAGGTGTCACTGTATGTGGTCATTTCTACAGCTTGAAAATAATTAAAACAGAAGTTGAAGTATTTGAATCGAAAGGCAACAGTCTTGCTTGCATCTCATCTAAGAGAAAGAGGTTTTAATTAATTAATTAATTAATTAATTAAGTTGCAGTCCCAGGGATCAAACTCGGGCCCTTGTGTGTCCAAGGTTGGCGCAGTACCACTTGAGCTACATCCCCAGCCCTAGAAAAAGAGCTTTTTAAACATAGTGATCAGCTGAATCCTACTGGTGGTTCTCAGGATATATATATTTTTGTGTTTATTCATATCATTTGTTGACTTTCATCCCCTTTTGATTGTATTCTGTCTCTTGTTCATTTAACCTGTCCCACCTACCTCTCCCAGACTAATTTTTCCTATCCTTCAGTCTGTACATACAGTTCTGGTATCTGCTCTAATCGTTTCTAGTGACATTCATTTACTCATCCTTCTGTATTGTTCTTTTTCATCTTTGAACAGTGGCAGACATTTCAGTGCAACTTACTAAGAAATAATTTTACATAGCAAAACAGAAAACCCTTCAGGTGAATTTATAGATAGCCAAAGTGAAGACTCAAGAACCAGTATAGTACTCGTTCTTTTTATATGTACATCCTTGTTATTTTGTTTTACTTTCACGAATGCTAGTTGTGAACCATTGAATGGATTTAGACTTAAAGTAGGTAACAGCCCACTGTCCAAACAATGTCATTCCATTATGCTTTCTTCATTATAGTGACCCTATAATTTTGGTTTTTTAAGCATTTTCACCCTTATCCCTTTTTGGGTTGCAGAGGATTTCTAATAACTAATCTCTTTGTGGAATTCTCTTCCTTAGATCTGTAAGGCTGGTTCCTTCTGTACGTCCAGCTCCTATTCCGTATGTCATAGATATTTCCAGGGACTTCCTTGGCTCATCTAACTTCAATTACTCCTTTGATGGCAGCACAATACTATACCTTTTTGTACCTTTTGACTTTTACAGATACAGTGGACCCTTGACTTATGAACTCAGTCACTTCCCATGGGCTGCTTGTAAATTAAATTGGTTGTAAGTCAATATAGGTCAGATCGACATGTTTACCTGGATACAGGCTACAGCTAACAAGAGGCAGGTGAATTTTCCATTAACCTGATTAACCCAAGTTGTTCATATGTCAGGCTGGTCATAACTTGAGGGTCACCTGTATCTGAAATTATGTCTCATTTGAATTTTCTAGCTTTCTTTGCACCTACCAAGGTGAGTATGGACCCTATAAAGAGAGGGCTGTATGTCTTAATATCCATATCCCCAAAAGCTTCCTGAAATAGTACCAATAGATGGTCATACACTTGAATTAAAAATAGCAATTTGTTACAAAGTAAAGTTTTGAGCACAGTATAGAAAAGTTGCTACACTAAATATTGTTCATGGAGTAAATAGTACTTTTCATGTGTGTCTGGCCTGCCATGTATAATAATAGAACTCACCATTGATGAGTGTGAAGGTGTGCCAGTCATGGGTGTACAGTGTTCTCACATTTACCTCACAGTGACTCTGGGACAAATGGTAGATTTCTAGTTTACAGACAGCAAAACCTCAGACATAAGTACAGGAATACCTTGTTTTATTGCACTTCATTTTGTTGTGATTCACAGATACTGGGGTGACAAACCTGTGTCTGACAAGTCATTTGGCCACTGGCATCATTTTTTCAGCAGCATGTGATCATTTCATGCCTCTGTTTCACATTTTGGAACTCTCATGACAATATTTCAGACTTTCTCATTGTAGCTTTTGCCTGATACAGTGACCTGTGATCAGTGGTCTTGGATGGTGCCATTGTGATTGTTTTTGGATACCACAAACCATGCCCGCACACAACAGCAAACTTAACCAAAAAAAAAAAAAAAATGTTGGGCCCTTCTCCCTCTCTCTTTCTCTCTTGCAGGCCTCCCCATTATGTCAATACTGAAATTAGGTTAGCTAATCATACTACAATAGCCTGTGTGTGTTTAAATGAAGAAAGAGTAGCACATCTTTAATATTAAATCAGAAGCTAGACATGATTAACAAAGGAGTGTCAAAGGCCAGATAGGTCGCAAGCTTGACTTCTTGCCAGTTAGCATAGTTGTACATGCAGAGGCAGAGTTCCTGCAAGAAAGCAGAAATGTTATCCCAGGAAGCACAGTATGGGAACAGTAAATTAGACTTATTTCTAATCCCACCTGCCACCACATTCCTGTAAGCCAAAGCCTAATCCAGAGCAAGGTCCTAGTTCACTTCAATTTTGTGTAGGCAAATGAGGAAACTGCAGAGGACAAACTGGAAGCTAACTAGCTAAGATTTGTTCATGAGGTTTGTAGAAGGAATCCTTGTCACGGAAATGAAAGTGCAAGATGAAGTAGCAAGTGCTGATACCTAAGCTACAGCGAGTTAGCCAGAGGTCTAACTAAGATAAGTGCTGAAGGTACGTTAACCTGTCCTACCTACCTCTCCTAAGACTAATTTTTCCTCTCCTTCAGTCTGTACCTATATTACAGCATTTTCAACATTTTCAGTGTAGATAAAACAGCCTTATACTGGAAGGAGATGCAGTCTAGTACTGTACTCCCCGTAGCTAGAGAGGGAAACTCAATGCCTGGCTTCAGAAAACAGGCTGACTCTTGTTAGGACGTAGTGCAACTGCTGGCTTCAAGTTGAAGCTGGTGCTCAATTAGCATTTCAAAATCCCTTAAGAATTCTATTAACTCCTTAAAAAATTACACTATATATATCTGACTGTGCTGTGTAAATGGAAAAATCAAACGTGGACGGCAGCACATTCCTTATAATTTGGTTTACTGAATGAATATAAGCCCACTGTTGAAAATTCACTAATAAAGGGGGGAAAAAAATCGTGCTCTTGATCACCCTAGAGCTCTGATGAAGATATACTATGAACTTAATGTTTTGCATCTGCTAACACAACACCCATCCTGTAGTCCATGGAGCAAGGAGTAATTTTGACCAGTCTTAATATTTAAGAGTTACATTTCCTGAGGCTACTGAGGTTACAGATGGTGATTCACTTCATAGATCTGTGCAGAGTAAATTGAAAACTTTAGAAAAAATTCTTAATACCATTATGAACAGTTAGCACTTGACTGCCAGCTCTCTTGAATGACTTTGAGAGGCACACAACGTCAGTGGGAGAAATAACTACAAATGTAGAGGAAACAACAGGACTAGAATTAGACTCGGGAGATGTGATTGAATTGCTGAAATCTCATGGCAGAATTTGAATAAGAAGTTGCTTCTTATCAATAAGCAAAGGGAGTAGTTTCTTGTAATAGAATATACTTCTGGTGAACATACAGTGAACATTATTGAAATGACAGTGGATAGAGAATATCCCACAAACTTAATTGATAAAATAGAGTTTTATCAGGATCTACTCTGATTTTAAAAGGTTTGCCCAAAGCAAAATGTTGTCAAATCCTAAAGAGAAATCTTTTGTGAAGGAAAGAGTCCGTATGGCAAGGCTCATTCTTGTTTTATTTCAAGAAATTGACTCAGCCAGGTGTGGCAGGGAGGGAATCAGACTAGATTAACTACATGACATACCTGTAATCCCAGCATGCATTCGATTTCAGTCTGGGCAACTTAGTGCTGTAGCAAGACCCTGTGTTAAAAAAATTACAAAGGGCTGAATGCACAGGTCAGTGTATAGACCCTGGGTTCAATCCCCGGTACCAGGGGCTGGGAGGAGAAAAGAAATCGCCACCCACTTCAACCTTCAACAACCGCCTCCCAACAGCTATCAGCATCAAACAACAAAGACCTTCTACCAGGAAAAAAAATTAATGACTCATTGAATGTTCAGCACTTTGGGGAGGAGGGTTTTGGATAGTTTGTTGGGTTTTTTTTTCTTTGAGACAGCCCACCTCACCTTGAACTCACAGCAGTCCATCCTCAGCCTCCCAAGTTTTGGGTTACAGGTGTGCACCACTGTGTCTGGCTTCATTAGCATTTCGTGACAACAGTATTTTAAAAGTGAGATGTACGGGCCGGAGATTTAGCTCATTAGTTCCGGAGCCTGCCTCGCAAGCACAAGGTCCTGAGTTCGATCCCCTGTAATCATATACCGTGCCGGGCGTGGTGGCTCACGCCTGTAATCCCAGTACTCGAGAGGCAGAGACAGGCAGATTGCTGAGTTCAAGGCTTGCCTGGACTACATAGTGAGCTCAGGGCCAGCCTGAACTACAAAGCGAGACCCTGTCTCAAAAAAAAAAAAAAAGTGAGATGTACATGTGTCAAACAATATTATTTTATGCTCAGAATACAGTGTAGAATAATAATTTTCTGTATTTTCATATATACTACTAAACCAAAAAAATTATGTAGGTGGCTTTATTATGATTACTATAGTAGATCCAAACTCATGATATTTCTGTAATTTGCCTCTTTTATTGTATACTCACCCTTAATTAGTACCCTGTAGCATCTGTCCTAAGGCTGAGAGTCTCAGAGGCAAGGAATTTAGGGTTGTCACAGTGAGCATTCTTATCTTATGCGATGCTCTGAATTGAATAATGTTTATAGCTATAAGAAAAATGTATGGGAGTTAAATAACATGAAAATAATGTTTGGACTTCTCTTTTATCACCATTCAAAATCTTTATTTGTTTTTCTTTTTTCCTTCTTCTTACTGACCATTTTCTTTCTTTCTTTCCAAATAGTTTGTGGAGAAGTTTCTGTCGGGGAAGAGGAAGGTGAAGGTGAAACGGGCTGGATTGAAGGAGCTGCCATCCTGTTGTCAGTGGTGTGTGTGGTATTAGTAACCGCTTTCAATGACTGGAGCAAGGAGAAACAGTTCAGGGGTTTGCAAAGTCGAATTGAGCAAGAACAGAAGTTCACCGTCATCAGGGGTGGGCAGGTCATTCAGATCCCCGTCGCTGACATTACTGTGGGAGATATTGCTCAAGTGAAATACGGTAAGTAAATTTGAGCAGTACATCTGACTCTAACATAAAATTGTTCTGTAATCCCCGTTACAGTTTCGTGTGTTACTGCTTTTTGTTTCAGGTGATCTTCTGCCCGCTGATGGTATACTTATTCAAGGCAATGATCTTAAAATTGATGAAAGCTCATTGACTGGTGAATCTGATCATGTTAAAAAGTCTTTAGATAAGGATCCCTTACTTTTGTCAGGTATGAATTTGTTCTGTAAACTGAACTTCTCCCTCCCTCATACCCGTGTAACACTATCAGCAAGAATAGTTATTTCCCTATGAGCCAGTAATGTGACAGCGTTTAATGTTAGCATATCCTTTCAATCCTAAGAGACTATCAGATGACAGAGATACTGCAGGTCTTTGAATCCAGAACTATATTTTACAGATGAGTAACCTGATTCCAAATAAATCAGAGAGATTTGTAAGTCTGTATGAGTGTGATGATAAAACCGAAATGCTTTTGAATTGTTTTGCTTTCCTTTTTCACATTTATTCTTAAGGCCTATTGAAATACAAAAGAACAGTTATAGGTTGAAAACATTTATTTAATTGCCATGCAAAAGTACAAAAGATAGAGCTTTTTTTTTGAGAGAATTGAATAAAATCTTAAAAGTTTACCTAATCCTACTCCATTATTTAATGTTGAATGAATCTGCATTTTAAACTGCTTAAGGTCATATGACTTAACAGTAGGTACAGGAAGAGCATTAAACATGGACTGGTGAGGAGAAAATGTGTGCTGTGTAAGACATGTTCTAATTGCGAAAAAGAGGGTTTTACATGGATGAGGGGACTGTTTGAAAAGGAGAGTAAATATCTGTTTGGGAGACTCTTGCCATAGCTGAATTGTGGTAAATTGAACTAAAGTTTGATTGGAAATAAAATAGAAAAGGATCATGCCTTCTAAAACACTGAATGTGAGGAAACCAAGATACCACAAATTAACTCCAAAAGCTTGCTAATTCTTCAAATTTGAATTGCTCTTACTCTACTTTGCCATTTATAATTCTTTATAGAATTATAAAATTGTTCATCAGAATTATGTTAGATTGAGTTTATACTAGTGTTGGGCAGAAGCCAAATATTTTCTATTTGTCTTCTATTATCACTGTAAGATTTTTTTTTTTTTTTTGAGACAGGGTCTTGCTTTGTAGTTCAGGCTGGCCCTGAGCTCACTCTGTAGCCCAGGCAAGCCTGGAACTCAGCAATCCTCCTGCCTCTGCCTCCCGAGTGCTGGGATGACAGGCATGAGCCACCACACCCGGCACTGTGGTATGTGGTTTGGATTGTGGTGGGCACGAGTCATCACTCCCAGCATTGTATGTGGTTACCGGAGATCAAACCCAGGACCTTGCACTTGTGGGGCAGGCGCCGGAACCACTGAGCTAAATCTCTGCCCCCAACTGTAAGATATTAATGGAATATTAATATTTTATACTACATTGTCAAGATTACAGCTGATTTAACTAATAATTTGATAGCTATAATTTTTTCAGTCTTTCTCTGAGCTTTACTGAAATGAAAGTCAAACCTGTAATTACAGCATGGGAGCAGAACCTTTTTAAGATTCTTAAATATGAGATGAAAAAGCCTATTGTACACACATGTAAAAAATCCTAGTAGATAAGATGTATGTGTGCCCCAAAACATTACTATAAAAAACATAGTATTTACTTACAAAAAGTTTTAATAAACACCAAAGTAAGGTGATGTTCCACTTGTAATGAACACTTATATATTATCAAAAACAACTTGAGATTTCTATATCTACAGTATCCTCCACAACTTTGCATAGCCATTCTCTTAAGTTTTTTTTTTGTATTGCTGTGCTTGTAATTCATATAAAACAAATGTTTCTTATGTGTAAAGATAATGTACTTAAGTAACAGGTACACATTTTATTTACTGTTTGCCATGCTTCTAAGAAATGTTAATCAGCTAGAATGTATAACCTTTCCAAAGGAGAGAAAGGTATCCACTTATACTTTAGCACCACAGATTAACCGGGCCATGGTTTTGGCCAAATGAAAACACTCCTGTTGTGTTGTTTTTGCTATATACATAGTTTAAGAGTTCATGGACTTTTATGTACATCTAGCTTATTTACATAGTGCTTAGCTGTTCGGGTTGATTTCCTTCTATTGAACTTTGGTCTTTTTCTATTTTGACATAGATGGCTGGTTACCTTTCTTGTAGACTCAGGTTGCTAACATACCAATACACCAAGAAAATTTTCTGTTTTTGAGAAGAGACTGAAATAACTTTGTAGAGTCTGTTATCTCATTATGGGTGGAAAAGTTTTCCTGCATTTATTTTCATGCTACAGAAATATGATACACGAAATGAATTTATTTTTTTATTTGTTTTGATGATGCTATTTCTCACTACTGTTCTTGACATCTTAAATTTCAATTTTTAAGAGTAGTATTCACTTATTAGGGAGGATATGACCTGAGCAAAAACTGTTTGCTTTGCCTGAGTACAGTGACTGCCAGCTTCCATTCAGACTTGTGCTAAGGAAGACCAGCACAGAAAAATTGAAGTCTACAGAAAGCACGAATTAATAGAAGCAAATTGTCTTTTCTCCATAGTCTTTACTAATTATTTCATTTTTTGTTTCTTTGCATTTTCACTGTCAATAAATCTAACAATCAGTAAAATATTCAGGTTATAGATTTTTAAAGTCAAGAAAATGAAACACCTGAGTGTTCATACTGGATAAGTTAGTCCTTAACAGCCAAACATAAATTTTTTAATTGATTTTATTGGTACATTCTATATACATATTATGATCACACTTGACATTGAGAATTTGTACCAGTACATGACACAGCTTAATTCTCATTTTTTCCTATTTCCCTGCCCCCCACAGACCCCATGCCCCTTTTATACATAAGTTCTGCTTCCTTTTTTTTTTGTTTTGTTTTGTTTTTGTTTTTGTTTTTGTTTTTGCTTTTTGCTTTTTGGAGACAGGGTCTCACTTTGTAGTTTAGGCTGGCCCTGAGCTCACTATGGTGCCCAGGCAAACCGCCGCGAACTCAGCAATCCTCCTGTCTCTACCTCCCGAGTGCTGGGATTACAGGCGTGAGCCACCACGTCTGGCATTGTGGTATGCAGTGTTGATTGCTGGTGGGCATGTCTCCATGCCCAGCATTATATGTGGTTACTGGGGATCAAACTCAGGTCCTTGCGCTTGCGAGGCAGGCACTGGAACCACTGAGCTAACCCTCTGGCTGTCTGCTTCCTTTTTTTACCATCAAATTTTTTCTTGCCCTTCCTGACTTACCCCTACATACCTTTTCCCTTTGAATATTTCCTATTTCACAGAAAGTGTAGGAGTAAGTAGGTATGTATTACCATCTTACCTAGCAAAGACCTTTGGGCACTGATAGTAAGTGTTGCAGATCTCCCTTCTAGATTAACTGAGAGATAAAATACAGTAAGTGATAGCTGTGCAGCAGAGTTTATTCAGTGAAAGTTTTGAAGTCTGATGAAAGTTAACAGATAAGATTGGACTGCAAACGGGTTGGGAAGCCTTTTAGGGAGTAAGGCAGTATACAAGGATGTGCATGTAAAAGTCAAAGAACTGTAAGCAGACTTACTGTGGGAAGAAATACCCTTTATCTTCTGATAGAACTGGATTGAATCTTTCCCTTGTCAACTCATAGTTGTATAGCTTCAGGCAAGTTTCTAGAAAATAAGAATAATGCCTGCCAACTTGGAAGATCCCTGTAAGTGAACTTTTATGTTAGACTAGTGAGTGAAAAAATTTGAGATGTTCTTTGAACTCAAAAAGGTTCATTAGATTTTAATCCATTAGTAATGTAGAATGAGAAAGTTTGATTGACAAGAGAAGTATGATGAAATTACATTGTAGAACTATCACAACATTTCCAGGTGAACTGAAAAGTCAGACATGTTTGGGGACAAGGCAGGCCAGGTGAAAGCCTGGGATAGATAGAGGTAGTGACATTGACATGGGAGATACAACATTCATTGTTATGGAGTTCTTTTGATTATGATCACATTTCTTTATAAACAATATTTCTCAGATGTACCCAGCATACTTTGTTATAATTAATGAACCCCTTCAAATTCAAAGAGTATGCTAAGCACTTTACATCTATGGACTTATTAGAAAACTGTAACCTGCATTACATTTCTATAAGTACTGTTCTCCCGTTTTACAGATGAGGAGCTATACTGTTCTGATTTGCCCAGCATCACATGGTAAATGAGAGAAGGAGCTTCTGTTTGCATGTATCTACTCACACAGTTACGACCTCAAGCACCATCTTAAACACCAAGGGCATCAAAAACAATTTTAAAACTTAGTGCTAGGAGAAAAATGTGCCATACTTTTTACAAAGTTTTCTGTTATTAGGTACTCATGTAATGGAAGGTTCTGGAAGAATGGTCGTCACTGCTGTAGGTGTAAATTCTCAAACTGGAATTATCTTTACATTACTTGGAGCTGGAGGTGAAGAGGAAGAGAAGAAAGATGAGAAGAAAAAGGAAAAGAAAAGTAAGAAGAGCAATTCGCTCCAAGGATTGATATTTAGAAATAGAACCTCTAGATCACAAGAACTGATATGTAAAACATTCTTTCAGGAGATTCTGATATGAAAAATTATAACTCAAATGACTCACAGTTGTACTTCAGAGTAGCACTACTTTACACTTGATCTTAGCCAAAATGCCGAGAAGCGATAGAGCAGCACTACTTTAAAAAAAGGATTTTTTCTTTTAAAATTAAGTCCATTAAGGGTCTTCAGTCAATACAGTAGTGTCTGCCATAGCCAGACACATTCAGCATGTATTTGAATACTCCATTGACTTCACTCTGTTTACTCTCTAGTTTAGAATTTCTCTGCTGTTTAGTCAACAGAATGAACTAAACTCTCACTTAATTTGCATTTTTTGTTTGCTCTTGCTTCTTTAATAGTAGCTTTCTTTGTCAGCCATATGACATTTCGGTCTCATTTTTTGCTATTCACATTTTGTTCTGTGCTTCCACAATTAGCTTATTGAACACAAGCCTAGGACTTCTTCCCCTTCACATTCCCAGCACTTTCTTTTCTTTCTTTTTGGAGGGAATGTTGGAGGGGAGGTGGTGATAGTGGTGCTCCTGGATTCAAACCCTGGTGGGCTTCTTTACGTATTCCAGGCAAGTGCTCTGCCGCTGAGCTACACTGCCAGTCCCTACAGCAGTTTTTAACAGATAGGTAGGTAGTTTTGTTCTTTGAGTTTTATATTTAAGTATGAAAGCCTTATTGCAATCCAGACTGTATTTGGAAAGTTTGCAGATGAGAGTAGTAAACCCTACATTTTTAGGTTCTCCTAACCAACCCTTGAAGCAGCCCTCAGTGAACCTCCATAGGCCCTTAAGGCCGATGGAACACAGCCGGGAGACCAGTAATAATGATTGTGAAGTGCCTTGCATGCTCCATTTCATTGGTCCTCACAGCCACATGAGGTAAAGACTCTTAACTCTTCTTAGTGATGAATGAAGTGAGACTTACGGAGGGTGTATAACTTGGTTCAGGCCGGAGCACTAGTTACTGACAAACTATCAGACCATTCTGCTCCGTTGCAATGCACAGAAGTTAAAAGTCATCGACCCTATTTAAAAAGTAAGGGAGCCTTGCGTTATTACTTTATTCTGGCCTCACAAGGTCATTTCCAGTAAGCACCTTTTCCCCCTCATGTCTTTACAATTACAACTGTTTTTCTTAATCCAGTCTGGAATATTCTTAGGAATTAATCTCTAACATTTTGTTTTGCTTTTTCATAAAACAAAACATTTTTCCTTAGGTGGTCACCAGCCCTTTTTGCTGTATTGTCTGCTTTGGCAACTACTCAAAAAGCAGTACAGCATAATCTGTCTCAGTTCCCTCCAGTCTGGAGTGTGGTTATCGGTCTCTCCAAACCTGAACTCATTTCAAGTAGCTAGGTGTTCTCTTACTATCTCCTTATCTATCCTGAGCTTCTGTTCCTTCTCAATATATTTGTTCCACATTTTCCAGTTTGAAGTTCTTCTTGATAGAGAAGTTGAAAGAAAACAAGCTGAATGGTTCTGCTGCTTTTTTGTCTTTTTAATACATCGCCTACTCCAAACAATGGACCTGTCTCCCCCTTGATTGCTTTTTCTCCCCAGATGTCTCAGCTTTCTGTATTTTCCAGGTCTAAGCTAACTTGGGGAATTCTTCAACTGGTAGTTTTCCTGGCTTATTCTGCCTATTGGTATTATAGTTTTACCAACTTGCTTTTTCTCTCCTTTATATGTCTTTTTGTTCTCACTCCCATCAAAAGCTGTCCTGTGTGCTTGTTGTCTTTTGTCTTTTTACACCATTGCTCCTTCCTCTATCCTTTTCCTTGTCTGCTTTCTTAGGGTGATGTTTGTATGTAGTCTGAAAATCTCCTGTACTATATTTGAGTTTATTACAGCTCATTAAAAAAAGTCTTAGGAAGAAAGCAAATGCAGATAGATGCTCCAAGTCATTTTGGAGGATTCCTCTGAGTTAGGACCTAAGAATGCTTGCTGTTACAAGACAGATGTTTTCACAGCACATGCGTGTGCGCACACACACACACGTTGTATAACAATTCTTATAGAAATGTGAACTGCCTTTGCATAATTTAGCAGTGCTGTATTCATTTCTTTTGGAAAGTTTTAATTCCCATTTTGTTCCTACAGATAAGAAACAAGATGGAGCTATTGAGAATCGCAACAAAGGTAAATTCAATGAGATAAAAGTGCAGTTAACTTGTTTTCATTATAACCAAGAGTAGATCTACTGTGTACTATTTCTGTCCAGAATTAGGATGCGTGTGGCAGGGAACATCAACAGTGTTTCTTAACTTGTATTAACCTCTCTTCCTGGCAGTGCCTTCTTCAGTTATGATGTCTCTATGATGTTAAGATTTTAATTATGATTTGTGGTAGTATGCTTATGTAGATCCCTTCTGCATAAGCATTTCAAATATTGTAATACACTGGAAATGATATTTAATATGTAGTAAAAAAACTGCGTAAGAAACAACAGACCATGTAAGGTTTTGTTTATTTAATGTTTTTTCGGGCAGTACTTTGGATTTACCCAGGGCTTTGTGCATAAAACTGCAAGCACTATACCATGGAGCTACATGCCCAGCCTGCATGTAAGAATCTGTAACTACACACATATGGTCATTGATGATGCTACACATTTGTGGTCATAAATTATCTGAGAGAAATTTACAAGAAAAGAAATGATTTAGGACTGCTTAGTTCTTAATTTAAGGAACTTTTAGTTCTTACATTTCAATCTTATCACCTAATATAACATTCTCACATAGGCTACAGTTCTACAACTTAATGCATTGTTGTCTAATTAATAAGTATAACACAAACTATACTTTCAAATGAATACATATGCTTTTTATTATCTATAAGAAATAGATTTTTTTTTTTTTTGACACAGGGTCTTGCTTTGTAGTCCAGGCTGGCCCTGAGCTCACTATGTAGCCCAGGCAAGCTTCGAACTCAGCAATCCTCCTATCTCTGCCTCCCGAGTGCTGGGATGACAGGCGTGAGCCACCACGCCCGGCAAGAAATAGATATTTTAAGTCACTTCAAAATGGTAATAATGGCATGTGCCTGTAAAGTGCCTAAACATTGTATTCTTTCTTAAATGTAGCAAAAGCTCAGGATGGTGCAGCCATGGAAATGCAGCCCTTGAAGAGTGAAGATGGTGGAGATGGTGATGAGAAAGACAAAAAGAAAGCAAATTTGCCAAAAAAGGAAAAATCTGTTTTACAAGGGAAACTAACAAAACTGGCTGTTCAGATTGGCAAAGCAGGTATGATACACAGAGGAAATAAGGTGTTCTGTTTTAAAATAAGCATATTCTTCACTTTAAAAGTTATCATTTGATACAGTGTAAGGGTTGATAAAAATGTTTTTACATAATCTGAGTTTATTGGTACATTTAGGAATACATTTTGAGCACATTCCTCATTGAGAGTTTGTACGTGTGCATGACATATCTTGAATCTTATTTTTCCTATTCCCCTTCCCTCCAATCACCCCCATATATATTTGTTTCCATTTTTTTCTTTTTTATCATCAAAATATGTACCTGGCTTCTTGAGTTACTATAGATACTCATGATAATCATTGCCATTTGGAGGTGTTACTGGTGTATTAGATAGAGTTGTGTTCTGTCAGCTAGCTTCCTAAGTGGTCAGGTCAGAATTGGCCCGTTTTATGAGGCTGGACACTCTAAATTTCTCTGGATTCCAGCAACAGTAGAGAGCAAAAGATTGCCTTTATTCATTCAGTGCAGAGTACCCAGTTATAAATAAATGTTATTACAAATTTTGCTCATCCTTTTGCTGACTAATGTGGAAAATAATTATTTGCATTTTTCTAAACATCACTGGAAGACAGACACCTGTTAATAGAATCACTCTTTAGGGGAAAAAAAAGCAGAGCATGCCCCCAGCATTATCACCTTTTTGAAAGAACACTGAAGATAAATCAGCATAATAATTTAAATCACGTAAATTGCATCATCCTACCAATTCCAGGAATATGGTGAAAGTTTTTGCTTCTGTCCTCAGTAAGCTCATTATCTAACAACAGATATTTTCTCTCCTCATAATATAGCCAGATTGTAATAAGACTCCTTATAGATTCAATTCTGATTGTTTATGTGTATGCTTGTGTGTGCATGTCTTAAACATAGGGCTGTTGCCGGGCATGGTGGCTCATGCCTGTAATCCCAGCACTCGGGAGGCAGAGACAGGAGGATTGCTGAGTTCGAGGCTTGCCTGGACTACATAGTGAGCTCAGAGTCAGCCTGAATTACAAAGCGAGACCCTGTCTCAAAAAAAAAAAAAAAAAACATAGGGCTGAATATTTAATTCCAGGCCTCCTTACTTACCACATTTTTACTGCTTTCTCTTTCAGCATTAGATAAGTTATCTATTGAACATAAAGCACCAGCTTATGCTAAGCTCTCAGTGTTTGTCATTGCCTGTTTGTTTCAGCATTAGTAGAATGCAGAAGATAAATTAATTCTGAGAATCATGAAAATTTTATCCCAGTTCTTGGGGTCAAGGTTATACCTAGAAGCAAAATATTAATCTGATAGCATCTAGTAATCAGTTAGGTGCAAATAGCTCTTGGAGAAATTAAAATAAATATGGAACCAGTGTTGACAGTTTACCATGGGTAATGTGTAATTGGCAGTGGATAGTCTGGAATACTTCAGTAACTGCATTCTCTCTTCTATCCTGAAAGGTCTGTTAATGTCTGCCATCACAGTTATCATTCTAGTATTATATTTTGTAATTGATACCTTCTGGGTTCAGAAAAGACCATGGCTTGCAGAGTGCACACCTATCTACATCCAATATTTTGTGAAGTTCTTCATTATCGGAGTGACAGTTTTAGTGGTCGCAGTGCCAGAAGGTCTTCCACTTGCTGTCACTATTTCACTGGCTTATTCAGTCAAGGTTAGTAGGAGATAGTTAATTAGACATTCACTGTTTAAAACCTCAGCTGATTTTTAGCTGTCCATCTTGATGTTTCTTCCAAGTAATATATTTTCTTTTGCAGGTAAAACATATTTCACAGAAGAACAATGGCCTCATAATTTTCAAATGTTAATTAACAGTTCTCTTTAAACAACAGTTGTTTATAGTGAGAAATAGTCATAGTTTCTGCTCTAGCACTTATATTTTCAATAAAAAGTGTAGAGTAGACCTGTAATAAGAGTGCTATTTTTGCTTATTAAATTAATTATTTTCTTTTCAGGCATTTAATAGCTTTTTTAAAAATAAAAGGGTAATTGTATCAAAGTAATGACAAAATAAATGGAAAGCACCTATTTGTCTTTTTTTCAATGTACTAAAATACTTAGAAATATTGGGGTAATGTTTTAAACACACTGATGAGTCATTTTATCAACACTTATTAGTTCATCCTGAAGTTATTAACAACATTAAACTTCTCAGGGGATCAGAAAGAAATACATGGGCAGACCAATTTGTGTTCCTTGAATATAATATGAGTGGAAACATTTTAACTAAAATTAAGTTTGTGTTACATGTTCCTTTAGCCCTAATATTACCAGTTATTGTTCCTTTCACTGTAGTGTGGTCTTTTGGATCCTGTGTTAGAGTTTCACAAAATTTTACAGTGTCTTTAGCCGGGCTTCACTCTTTTAATGTGTTTTTTTTTTTTTTTTTTGCTTTTTGCAGACAGGGTCTCACTTTTGTAGTTCAGGCTGGCCCTGAGCTCACTATGGTGCCCAGGCAAGCCGCCGCGAACTTGGCAATCCTCCTGTCTCTGCCTCCCGAGTGCTGGGATTACAGGCGTGAGCCACCACGCCCAGCATTATATGTGGTAACCGGGGATCGAACTCAGGTCCTTGCGCTTGCAAGGCAGGTGCCGGAAC
>PVIC010004829.1:0-60305 GCA_004025085.1 Thryonomys swinderianus | reverse complement strand
GCAAATTTTTGACTTGGTAAGGTAAGGTTATCTTAATGTTTTATCTTAGTTGCAGAAATTTCTGGGGGATTATAAAGTATTTAAGAACGTGGGGTCCAGGATGATTCATGAATCCTCTGATAATACTTCTTTCAAACAGAAGAGCTTCCCTCTCCTGGTCTTGAGCATGAGCTGATACAGTGACTCCCTTGTAACCAACAGTGTGCAGTGGAAGTAGAGAAAGGTGACATAAATCATCGGGACACACCAGCCTCAGAAAGAAAAGTCTAGAGAGGACATGCACCATACCGAGAAAAAAGTTTCACCATGAAATCCAAACCATTAATTAGAGCTTTCCATTGAGTTTCATAAAACTCAAACCAAGAATGAAATATAATTTTGTCACCTTTAGATGTGTTTTCTTCTCTCTCAGTGTGTACGTGTGTGTGTCTACACACATATACACTATATATGTGTACGTATTGTACACACACACACATGCACACAATCATCCCTTCGTATGTGCAAACAATTAGGGAAATGATTCCGGGAGACCCTGTGGTTACCAAAACTTGAGGACACTCAAATCCCTTATCTGAAAGGGCGTAGAATTTGCATATAACCTACTCACAACCCCTGTATACTTTCTATCCTCTTTAGATTATTATAATACTTAATATGATATAAATAGTATTTACACTGTACTACTTCGGAAATACAAATAAAACTCTGTACACACTCAGTATAAATACAATTTTTTTCTTTTGAAATATTTTCCGTGTGAGTTTTGCTGAATCCACTGCTAACAGAAATCACACACGCACGCTCAGAGTTCCGGAAACGGGTGACTGAAGCAGAGCATCGTGCCGACGTCACCTGATTCTCAGTGTCCACCGGCTGTCATTGCCGTTTGTGCTATATAATGATCACAAAAAATGTGTGAATTTTTGTTTGCATCAATTGGCAGATCAAGTTAGAAAATTACTACAATGCTACCGCCCCCCAGACTATCGGAGTGTCTAGTTATCAGCCCAGCTAAGGCTGTGCAAACTGTGGACAGATGCAGAACCGTGCCAAGCGAGAACTGGTCGCTGTAGCAGCAGGTAAAACTCTACGGTGCCAGGTTCAGTGTGGGCAGCTGGAGAGAGCAACTTACCACCCTCGGCTGTGCAGCTGTGGTGTCTGTACCCACTCCCATGACCAGAGAAGGTATTTTTGCCTAAACATGAACTCTGGAACTGGATCACAGCTCATGAGCTATGAAATAAAGTAACCATTTAGAAAAGCAAAAATAAATATAGCCCCCAGAGTTACCACAGCATGACTGTTTAACAAACTCTTCTGTATTTCTGTGTAAAATGATTTTTAAAAGCAAAATTCTATTCAGCCCAAAAAAGATGAATGTTATGTATTTAAGATATGCAATGGGTGTCTAGTACATGCCAAATTCATTATATGATTATCTCATTTAATTTAAAATGCCTGTGCAGGCAGCGCTACTATCATCTCTATTTTACAAATAAGAAAACTAATACTCAAAGAACTTAAATCACACCCTCAGTAGGCCAATCTAGGTAGGGTGCCCCCATAATATGCGCTCTTAATCACTCTTAATCTCTTCATGAGATAGCTCGAATAAGAGCACCCTGAAATCACTGAAGTTCTAGTGAATAACGCTCTCAGATTCTGCTAGGGACGGCGAGATTGCACTCGCAGAATTATGTGGGCTCTGATGATTTCAAGAGAGAGATGAATAACATTTACTTACTTGTCTCTCCCTATATCCTGGTGTACACACACACACACACACACACACACACACACACGCACGCCTTCCTCCCATCTCATCACAGGAACACCCAGCCTTCTCTTCCCGACTCAAATCTAGGTAAATAGGAGAAAAAGGCTGTGTAGCTCCAACCATCCTTCTCTACTACTCACACCACAGACGAACCAGCCCCAGGTCACTGTGACCCCCGCCCTTGGCCAGCAATGCCCAGCGTCCTCCAGAAAGTCTATACACTGAGCCCAGCACCATGGGCCAGGGAAGCCGCTGCAAAATGCTCTTCTGGTGCTAAATCCACAAAGACAGCACTGGTCAGAGCACTCACTGCTCGGGACCAGCAGCTTCGCTGTGTGACTTTTCCGCCCGAGTCACCGTAACAAACGGAAGTGTGCCGTCCTCTTAAAAGGAATAAAATACCAAGAAGACGGTTCTTCCTCGAGGCCTCGCTACTGTCCTAGGAAGTCGAGCTGGGCTGGCTGTCAGCCCTTCCAAGGGGCACATTTTTTTCTCTCCACTGAGCTCCATGGTTCTTGATGAAAACAGCCCCGGCAGGTTCACGAGTCAACCCTTAGTATACGCCAGAGGAATCTGAATCCACATGATACAGGTGCGGTTGTCCTCAGCACTCTGAATATGTTTTCAATTAGCTTTAGGGTACTCAATATTTTCAGTTTATTCAAATGTCTATTTTAAAAATGCATGTTTTTTTGCTAGGAATCAAATAGTGATAACACTGTTAAGCAATTTCTCATAAAAATAAAAAGCTCAATGAGCATGGAAAATTCAGTCTTTATATTTAAGGTATCTTCCAATTTTGATGTACTATAAAATACAAAAATTATAACGTATCTGGAGGATGTACTAATAAGTGAAATCAATAGATCACAGATAGACAATTCCCGGATCTTCTCTTTGGCATGAACACCTGTAGATGTAAATGAGTTCTAGAAAGTAGGACAGCTTTTATAGAGTGGAATATTTCTATAGGAAACTTGGTGTGGGAATGTGATGAGGGGAAGGAATAAATATGCTACAGAAAGAAAATAAAAGAGCATGTATAAAGGGGGGAGGAGGGGGGAGTGGGTAGGGATATGGGTAAAAATGAGAATTAACTTGTGGCATATACTGGTACAAATTCCCCAATGTTACATGTGATTTTGAGATGTATATAAATTGTACCAATAAAGAATTCAATTAAAAAAATTATAACGTTATCAATGAATTTGTACGTCAGTTAAAGCCTAAATACAACACTAGTTGAGAACATATCTAACCACAGAAGCAGCCCTGGTAAGACCTTGATTCAAAGAGAAGTCCTTCGAATAAGCTTTGGCATGCAAATCAACATGCTAATTAGGTATATATCTGCTGAACGAGTTTGTATGAGAAAGGCAGACAGTAAGCATAAATATTCTAACAATCTGGGGGTGGGAGCATAAACTTCACATTTGCTCTCCAAGACTCCGAAGCACGGAAAGTAAGGCGGAGTCGAGTTGCCTTCACTGAGATTCCCTGGCAGAAATGTCCTCTGAGGCTTACACGGTCATCTCGGGGTGCCGGTGTCACGTGAGACTCCACGAGTGGGTGCAGCGAGGCGGGAACACAGAAGTTTGCTTCGCGGAGCGCGTTTATGGGCAGCCCGCTCCGCCCTGGCAAGGCTCCGAGGATCACCGCAGACCCTGTGCCTCCGCCGAGGGCCGTCCAGAGACCGTGCTGATGACAGCATGGCAGACAGGGACACTTCAGGGTGGTGTCCTGCTTGGTTCTCTCAGTGACCCCAACAAGTAGACGTGCTCGTAGATTTCTAGATGAAGCCACCCAAATGGACGGAAATTGATGTCCTTATCCGTGGCCACAGCTGAACAACAAAGCTGAAGTTGGAGCCCAGATGTGCCTGATTCTGTATCTCACAGAATTTGAGATTTGGGAGTTATATTGTTTCCGGGAGGCCACAAGTTTTTTAAAAAATGCATGCCTTTGAAGACAGTCTGCCGTGGAATGGAAATTGACAACTTTAAAATTGAAGGGGCCAGAAAGGGACGCAAATAGATGAGAAGAAGAGGGTGAAACCCGGAGGATCAAGGCAGAAGTTGTCCTGGAAGCCGCCGAGGCAGGAGAGCAGCCCCGGAGGTGGGTGTGTGCAGGAGGCGGGGCCCCTGGAATCGGGAGAAACGATAAAGCAACAAACTTGCAAGAGCGTGCTCTGCGAGCACGGTGGCTGGAAAGAGGCATTCCTCTCCTTGTCAGGGTGAGCGCTTCCTAACGAGGTAGACATTTCTTGCCCTATTAAATGTAACTGATGCTCTTTTCCGAAGTGAATGACCTTAACGATTATACGACTGTGAACTTCTGCCACCGTATCTACTTTATTTTGTGATTTTAAACCTACACGTCTGAAGCTGGAGAAGAGGGTATTGTGAATTCCTACAGCTGGCTTGAAAAATGAGTGATTTTATAAATATTTTATACTAAAATAAGAGTGTGGGGGTGGACTACACAGAATTAGTAATTAGATTCCCCAATCCATCTTCTCAGTCCCCTTTAGTCACAGAAGCCAGTGGTATATAGGTGAAGGGAATTAGCTGAAAGACTCCACCTGACAGGTTTTCTCCGCGAAGGTATAGATAGTCCAGTCCACGAGATGGAATCACCAGGCACGGGAAGGCGTCTGCCACCACGCGGGCTGCCTGTGCGGACCCTCCCGCAGCCACGCAGCAAGCTAAGGACAGAGCAGGTCCCTGAGCCTCTGGACATCGTCACAGCCCCTAAGACCGCCCCCTGTAGACGCCTCTGCCTTAATCTGTTACTTGGAGTATTATTCTACTCTGGGTGGTCAAATAGGATCCTAATAGAGGACTAATTAGATTGAGTTATCATTGCCTTAGGATACTAATACGAGATAATCTGAATATTGAAGTACAGTAATAGATAATTCAAGTAATTAAAATTGCCATGTGGAGTTTGTGGCTAAATTTGGCCCGTGCCTATCAAATATCATAATTATCTGAAATCTAGGAAGAAGGAGTCAGAGCTAAGTGACAATAGATTAAAATCACCTGGAATGTCTCTTGCATCTCCAGGCTTTCAAACGCAGAGCATAAAAACAAAGACAATATGGTACTTGAGCCATTTCTATACATAATTAATATTCCATGGAAGAAACAGAAATGCTCCAGTACAGCAAAAATACAGGAATTCATTTTCATCTCCCATTTTATTGGAGTCCATATATTTCCCATTGTTATCTTAAATAAATGATTGTTTCTGAAGGTAGTGTGATTCTAACTGTAAGCATTAGGATGTCTACATATGAAACTAGTAATAAGGAAAAAAACAGAGTAAAGAAGGCACTATATATGGCTAGGAACCCTTTGCAAAATTTGCTACGATTCTCTTCCTCCTCTGCCTGATGAATTGGATTAACAGAAGATGGAAAAATCAGTCCGAGGACTTGATGCTCCCAGAGAAACAAGAAGAAAAAAAAAAGGAAGGGTCCCGAAATGTTACCACATGGAACACCTTGTATGCTTTAAAAGTTCTCTTATTAACTGAGAAAGTAGAAACAATAATGTATGACCCAAAGCACAGTAGTCCGATTTCTGCCAGAAAGGGCAGAAACTCCAAGTAGGAGATTTCCTTGCCTTCAAACAGGAAAAGATTCACTTAAAGAGCCACTGATTCACATTAATCAGCAAGTGCCACATATACGCATGTGATCTTGTTTTAGCCTTCCTTACTGAACAGCTGGTCTAACCCTGTAACCTCGACCATCATGTTTTTCACAAAGGAATTCCAACATGTCCACCTTCGGGCCTCAATTTATGCCCTTAATTCTAGACTCGAGTACCGTTATCCTCCTATGGGTGTCAGCCAGGCACTAGTTAAACACGAAACTTGACAAAGACATTATACATAAAAATAAGTACCTTCCCCATTCCAACCCCAATCGCACTCCAATCGCACACATGCTTTTTCCTCGCCCTGGTAATGTCTTCACCATCACCTTAACTTCTCTGTCTCTGTCTGTCTGTCCGTCTCTCCCCCCCACCCACGAATCTACTTCTGCAATAGAAATACAAATTTATCTCCCTCTTTCTATTGTCTTTGCCACAATACAAACTGCCCACACCATTCTCATTTCTCACCTTTGCCACTGGACTCTTACTTTTTTCTTTCTATGTTTACTGCCGGTAGTATACGTCACAGCATATAATGTATACACCGGCAGTCCACTGGTACGTGGCACGTACCACAGCCCTCCCACCTCTTTTCCTTGAACTGAAGATTTATTTTCTAAAACAAATATTCGACCATATTTATCGTCTTCTTCCTCAAAAGCCATCAGTAATGATCCCTAACCACTCTTATCGTTCCGCCATCTGTCACGTCCTTCCCCGAGCCTTCCTCTCTGGCAACAAGAGGCGGCTCCCACTCCCTCCGACAAGGCCCGTGCTCGCCTGGGGCCTGCCGTCCTCACCGGCACACCCCCCGTGCAAATCCCCCGTGTGTGTGCACACCTCTCACGTCCCGTTCTCTTGGGCTCGACTGTCCTCTCTGCTTTATCCTATCAAAGCACTTGATACTCATCTCTAATAAAACATTTATCTCTTTATGGCAGTTCATTTTTTCTCACTCCAGCCTGTGAGTTATCTGAGGTACCATGGCATTTTCAGCTTCCATATATCTTCAATATATAATACATAACACTCTGCATTGTAAATAGCGGATAGATTTTCAGAATCTATATAAAAGGTATTGTCATGTTAGTGAAAAAATTTGTTCTATTTCTCCTATTCCTTGAAAATCTATCCACTACTTTTGTTTTATTCTCAAAAGATAAGGGCTTGATACACTAGAGAATGAAACTTAGAAGAGCCTAATACTCCTGTTGCATTGAGGCTGCACGTTTTAAGTGCACCATAGGGTTTAATAATCACCCCAATTATTTACCAAAATTTAACCCTTTTCCAGTTAATTAAACTCTCACTTGGTAAAGCAATCCAATTCAGGCAGATAAGCAGCCTCTTTACTCATATCCCTGCTGCTAAAGGCTGGCTGGATGTAGCTTCCCACGTGTCAGGGATTTTCAAATTTCTAGCCTTCCTTAACTGCATGGCAACATCGCTTCTTTAATGTTGGAAGTCTGTGACGAAGAAACAGTGAGACACAATCAACTGTCGTCAAAGTGGCACATCTTAAACAATTTAGAGAGCTGTTACTTTGTCCTTCGCCTGGCCACATGCTTATAGATTACAAGTACTCCTTTGTAAAAAGAAATTAAATATTAAGAGAGCCTATTGCATAAGGTCTGATCTTCCTCACTAAGTGAATGATCGGAAATGGATGCCAACAGCAACAAAATACAGAGCCTTTATTACTTTAGGTATCATCATCCCAGCAATGTACCGGTTCTTGGAGATATTTGCCTTTCTCTCTGCTTTTGAATGCAGCTGCTGTTTTGGGGGGACACAGGCAGAGGCAGTCACCTCGTCCACACAGAGCCCCTGGGCTGCGGATGTGATTCTGGGGGTTCGCTCACAAAAAAATACTACGCTCGGGTAGGGACTGGCCTGAGGGACACCAATCCGTGAGAAATTCCCAGGCCATCAAGTTAGAACAGCACTGAAACTTGATTATAGCTGTTTTATTATAGCAGGTATAATTTTCCCCTTTTAAACTTTTAAAATTATTTATCTATATCATATTTTAAACTTAATAAATACAACAAACAGTCTTCCATATACCAACATCTATACTTGACAGGTGCTAAAAACCTTGTCCCTGGCTTCAGATTTTAAGAAAGAAAATGGTGCTACCGTATTTCAAATGTCACTTCTCGTCTCTTCTTCCCTTCTCCCATCTACATAGTAATACACAAAACAGCAAAATATCTGATCGATAGATGTATCTTAAGGCAGTAAGAACTTAGAAAGAGCTTCTTACAACCAGGGCATTGACAGTGATGAAAAGAGCAAGTGGGTCCTCAATCTGCAAAAGTATTCACTAGAGTCCTATCAGGAAAACTGTTTTCTAAAAGGTGACATAGCAAAGATGTGAGTTTTGTGTTGTGATTATCCAGCTCTTCTTGTGTCGGAAAAGAGCACCAGAGGTACTCTGGGAGTGGGCGTGGCTGTGTCCTCACATGCTCTGGTTTAAACGCTGACAGCGAACTTGGCTTTGGCCGACTGAGTCTACTGACTCTGGTACTAGACAGTTTACACTGAAACAGCAGATCGCCCTAAAGAGCTACCGGAAGCACAGGTACATGCCGAATAAGCGACCATCAGCCATCAATCACTGTAACTCCTCTGAAAGGTGTCAACATCGCCTTCATTATTCATTGTCCCTTTCTGTCCTGATAATATTTTAAACACAGGCTGGTCAGCAATCAAGATTAAATTTCCTACATTCCTATCAGGCAGACATGACCAAGTTCTGCCCAGTGAAATACAAGTAGCAGTGTGGCGTGGAAGCTCCAGAAGCCTTCCTCAGAACAAGCTGGAAATGCACCTGCCGAGGCCCCCTCCCCTGCATTCTATACACTAGAGCTTGGAATCTGATTTCAGTCACTAGAACTATTTTGGCTCATAAAAACGTGGACCTGGCCTAAGAGACTCATGTCTTCAGGAACCAGGTACAGAGAGATCCTATTAAAAATATTTTCTTTTGAATGCCCATGTTATAATTTTTTTGGAGACAGTACATTTTAGTACTATCACCCATTAATGATTCCGAGTTCTCCCCTTTCTTGCAATCACAGTCCATCCACAGTGATACCCCTTCGGGTCTCATTGAGGAGACAACAGGCCAAACCCTTAGCCAGGCGGCACAGTCTTCCAGACTTCCCTGCCTCCTGCTCCAAGTTCTGTGTTGTCACACTTCTTCGTGGTGGAAACTTCTTGAAAATTAACCATTCTTTACTATATTAATAAACTGATATGAGATGCAGAGTAAATCAGTATCCTGTCTGCAACTGTTCAAAGGAGAGACCTAAACTACTAAGATTCTACCCTCATATTTCCCTAACTCTCATCAGTCCTAATAGCTCCAAGCAGATTCACGTAAATGCCGGCGATTTCCACGTGTCTTGTACTGAGCGCTGCTGCCTCTCGCCCTGGAGAGCGGGTTCCGCTCCGCTGTGCAGCCAAATGCTGTCCCTGCGCAGGTGACGCTGCGCTGGCAGCTGCCGTTATCCGTGCTGCCGTGGCTGCCGCTGGAAGATGCGATTCCAGCAGCAGCAGAGTCTGAAGAGAGGGGCTGACCGCTCGCCAGCCACGCGCCCCCACCCCGGGGAAGCTCTTATCACACACACCCCGGGACAGAGCTTCCCGGGCTGGGAACCGCTCCGTTTGCATCTGTTTTCTGTACGGGCCTGGGGTCCATCAGACTTGGAGCAAGGACTGAGAAGAGTTCACTTATAAAGGGAATTCTGATCTCAATTTCAGAGTAATTTCAAAGAGAGAAAGATAAGCAGATACAATTAATATTTCTAACATGAAAAAATTACTGGGGAGAAAAAGAAGCAGAATGTTAATGTTGCTTATCTCTGCTGAAGTTGTAGATAATTCATTACTTCCTTTTTATTTCCTAAAGATTCTATAATAAATATGTATTTCTTTTGAAAACAGGAAAAAATGTATAACTCAAATTCCTGAAACACTGGATTAAAGAAAACACACACGAGAATAAAAAAAATAGCAGCAAAATCAACATGGCAGAGAAATTAAGAGCAAATAACAGACTAACAATTCTCATTTATATGCATTAAAGGAAGACAACGAACACAGGGCTGCCTCAAACAGTGCATGAACCAGCAGTCTGTTTCGCTTGGCTGGACTGGAAATAGCTGTGCAATATACTTTCTGGTCGTGTGTCCTTTCTGAGTCCGCAAGCCTCAGTTTTCTTCTGAAATTGTACCCACCCCTCAGCACTGCTGAGAAGCCTGGAAATAGAAATGAAAGCACCTGGACTTCCATTTCTAGCAGATGAATAATCAGTCCATATATTGTAATAGCAGATATTTGGTCATTTGAGGAAATGCTAAGTGAACACACAGTACGAACATCAACACTGCGCGGGATACAAAGACGAATGAGAAAGTCACTCTGTGTCTGGATGTCACACTCAAGGTGGGGTGATGAAACACAAACCCAGAGAGTAACAACATGGCCTCCCTCAGAAGAGAATTCAGAGGCAAACTAAGAGAAGGTTTACAGGGCAGAGGATTTCAGTAGAAAGATGTAAACAGTCATCCTGTTAAGGGAAATGCCCCCACCCCCACTATATGACACTGTTACAAACCTTCTTTGAGTTCCAGATTTATCGTTTTTCCAATTAGGACCATTTCCTCAAATGTCTGAGATACCTTCAGTGGCTATAACCAATACTGATTTAATATTTTGTGCAAAAGCCAATGTAACTCACTTGTAACCATATTAGATAAAGACTTCATGTAACATAGACACCTGTGTGGCCTATAGTATAAAAGACAAGTGTATTTAATTTTTATGTTAATCCCATAATAAATACAGGTATTATCATTCCCACTTTTCAGCTGAGGAGGCAAATTAGGTTCTCTAAAGTCACGTGACTAAGGGCTCCACCCTGCAAGTCAGTAATATTTGAATGAAGCTTTGAGCCGTTTCAAGAATTTTTCCATAAAACAATGAAGAAAGAATAATGTCCTGAATGGAAGCTCACCATGAGCAAAGGCAAGTAGCAGGAAAGCAGGGAACTGTGAAGAGACAGCACATAACCGTGAAGAGTCAACTCTGAACACGTGATTAGAATCCCGGATCACTGGTGACAGTGATAAGGTTCCCTAAGTACTCTAATCTTTACCTACGAAGTAAAGCTAATAACATGGTATTTTCAGGGTTTGTATGACGATCAAGTGAGATTATATGAAGATCCTAACCCAGTGTCTGTTATATGGTGGACACAGAATAAATTGAGACTATTACTGCTAATTAGTGAGTAACTAGCCAAGATGTAACACAGGATAAAGGAAGAACCGAACAGAAATAGGCTTTGTTGATAGCTAGGATACAAATTGGGAAGATCTTTAAAATCCAGTCCAGAAATTTGGACTTTTTAATGACATCCAAGGAGAAGAATTTTTACAACAGGCAATATTAGACTTGTTTCTGTTTCTTCAGTGTTCAGAGAGAGATGGCACTGTAGCAAATCATGAGCTGAAATATAAAATTGTATGAAAAAGAATTCGCATTCCCACTGAGTTGACCACCCAGCTTGCTGTATCACTGAAACATCTGGATAGAAAAATGCATTATTAGATTCTATAAGTGTCAACTTATAAAAGGCTAAAAGGATACAAAGAAACTTTTAAACAGGAAGTGATGTAACTGTTTTTATTTATCATCTAAAGATTAATGCCACAACTTCTCATTCTCAGCAAATGGGGTAGAAAAAGATAAAGGAAATATGAGCCAAATAATTTTTAAGTTTGAATTTAACCTAGCTAGACACATACTAGTCAAAAATAAATTTAGAATCAGTCAACCAGTACATGACCAACTCTGTCTAATATGGGCTATGAGCTCTGCATTTTGCTGAGGGCTTTACATACTCCATCTCTATAATATACTCGGAATTAAAGTATTACTTTTATCACTTTTTTCAGATGAGAAAACTAAGGCTCAGAGACATTAACCAATTTGTCAAAGTGCACAGAGATAGTGAATAGCTTGAACCAGGATTGAAGAGTACTCTTTCCTGCTCTAATTCTTAGTGAAAACCAGCAACAACACCACCAGTGCCACTACCACCACCTCTACCCACATCTTAGACATCACTGTGTTCAAAACCACCACACTGTCACCAGCACCTTCTTACCACCATAACCACAGCCTCCAAATTATCACTGGCCCCGTAACTACCGCCAACCACCATGACATCAAATCCAGCAGCACCCACACTCCACCACTGCCATCATCATGGCTCATTATTTTTTTTAACTGAAATCTATTTCCAAGAAAAATAAACCATGGTCCTAAAACGTCCAAAAACAAATATTTTTCCTAGCTGCTTCCAAAACAAAAGTCACAGCTTCCTCAACAAAGCCCTTCTCCCAGAACAATTTCTTCGACATTTCAACCTGCAGGTGGTTTCTAAGATATTTCTAAGATCAAAAAAACCAGAATCAGTCCCGTTTTCCAGTCATATAGTAAGGCACCTTACAGACCAAAGCATATCTCCAAATTTGAAAAGAATAAAGTTGCTGAGATGATGTACATATTCATGGAAGATAATGGAAAGTTTTGTTCCTTAAAAGATAAGTGTAAAGTCATTACCATCAGCTCCTGAACTTGTTAGAAACAGAGAAGCCCAGGCCCGCCCCTGACCCGCTGAAACAGAATCTGTCCGACAATACCCCCAGGTGATTTCCAACACATTAAAATTTGAGAAGTACTAACCCTGAATCCCTTAACGGAGACCAACATTCGGCTTTCAAGAGTGGGAGATTTGTGGTCATGTTTACGCAGACCTCAACTCAGACCCATAAGAAATATAAAAACATTTCTTTCTAAATAGTATTTTAGGACAGAGCTGTTTCAAAGCTCAGAATCTAGCTGGCTCGTCACCGAGTGATGAAAATGAAAACAGGTTTCCCCTCGAAAGGAAAAGGCAGTCACATCAACTGGGAGGAGAAATTTTAAAAATACAAGAAAAAGAAAAGATTTAAACAATTTGAAAAACAAAATAAAGAAAATGTTATTTAAATAGAGCAGGAATAGAAAGGGCATGGGAAAACGCTGCCCCCTTTGAAGCAGAAAAGGGATAAGCCGGTAAATGCCGAGGCTGAAGCAGAGGAGGCTGTTAATGAGGTCCTACAGACATGACACACTCCCTTCGCCCCAACATATCATCATCTGTGATCAAGTCACGCTCTGTAATCGATGTTTAAGAACAACACCCTGAGTGTGCTAAGAACCACCTAGGGACGAAATACCTGCTCTGTCCCGTCCCTGCGTCCCTAAGAGCCTCCTCCGGTCCCGAGGGACGTTCTCTTCACGCTGAGAGATTCGTTTCCCTTTGCAGTTTTCACCTTTCCGACACGCGTGTACCTTCCTCGTCCTTATCTGTGGGTAACGTGTGTAATGAAAACCAACTTCTGAGGAAGGCATGGATGCCTCCCGTGCCCTATTCTTTTGCCATTTAAAATCCTAGGACTTTGGAGCGTTGGGGAAGACCACGAGGAGAAAGCAGCCAGGCTGTGCCCTGTTCTGCCCCCAACAACCTCGAGACGCGTCTCCATCTCTCTCTCCTTCCTCCAGACAGAGTGAGCGCGATGGAACAGAAAACTCCCAGTTCTATGAAAATTGTTCATACATTCAGTGTCTTTGTTTCTGCGCTTAGCTTGTTTCCCTCCTTGTTATTTTACTTTCCTAATCTTTTCTCATAGAGATACCTTTTCTTAAAATGTCCAAGCCACGTAAATTATCACCAAAATGACATTCCTATTTATTACTCTGCACTGGAAAGAACCTAATAAATAACACGATAACCAGAAAGAAGTGGTATGGACAACATACTCTGTTCCACAGGTTCACACATAAATATGTAATTGAAAATGGCACCTATGAATTTCTAGTGAAAGGAAACGCTGTCTCTGGGGCACGCGTAGCTGTGTCTCCAACAGTCTCCCAGCCACGCTGGCCTTTTAGCACCGGAGTGGTAGATTTCAGAGAGACGATGGCTCGAAAAAGCAGGTCTCTTCCCGGGCAGACCTAACCAGCACGCTGGACATCCTTCTGCTGCAGATGTCTGAATTATTATTACTAATTGTTTACCTGCTCTGCCTATTCCGCTAGCTTCCTTTGCTAAAAAGGCAAAAGTCTTATTATTCACACAGTGAGGAAAGCAATTTGTGATTGGTTGAAACACAAAATATTTTTTGAATGATTTCGTTTGGGTGTCTTTAAAATGTATGAATTTAAAGAGAACTGGCAATGAATTTTACTTTTTATCTGTAAGTGGGTTATATCTGTGCTTAAGTAATTACTGAAGAAGGACTCATCAAGTATGCCAGTACATGGTCGCAGGTCACTTAACAACAGGGCTGCATTCTGAGAAATGTATCTTGAGTGGATTCTGCAGTGCAGGCAGAAAGCATTTACACAAGCTAGGGTGGCGATGACATCCCTAGGTGATAAAATCCCGAGGGGCTATCACTATACAGGTGGACCACCCTTGGTAGAAATGTTACAATACGGCACGTAACTATCTGTGTTTTGCCTACTTGTATTAGCATCTTGGCTTCTCTGTCAGAACATTTAACTCGTGAAATATCCGTCTCTATATCTGAAGAGTGAAAGCCTGCCTATTTCATAGATTTAAACTGAGATCAGGCACCAAAATGCTTACTGAAATGCCTAGCACACAGTATGTGTTCAACAAGGCAAAGCCCACAAAGTTATTAATTTTTATCTGGAGACAGAAAAACTAAGACTTGGAGATTAAGGGGAAGGTAAGCACGGCTTTCATTGTGAGCAAGCCGTGGGTTCCCTGGCATTTTAGCACTCTGCCGATGCATCCTAAGGCAGATTTAAGCTAAAAGCTTTGCACTCCATGAGGTTTTTTTCCTCCCCCAATATAATGTGATAAGAATCAGTCTAAAAGTACAGAAAATTACAGTTACTTTTCCCTAGCTCCTATGTCTTCCCGAGTATAAATTAAATACAGCTAAATCACAGACAGGCTTTTATTTTTTTTTAAATGAATAAAACACACACACAACCACAAAATGAGTAGATTCCTCACCTAAATGATATGTATTTTGTTAAAGGGGAAGCGATTTGACTGCATGAGACTTTTCCTAGACAGCAGAGTCAGGATCTGGATGTGGGAAACCCTTCCCGGACCATCTAGGCTACTTCAACCTCTGCTTGCTTATCAGCCTCTTTCATTGATATTCATAATGTTGCCTGGATCTGAAATTAACAATTTATTTCTTATTCCATTTGTCATCATCTCCCTTCTGTCACTAGAATGGAAGCTCTTGTGCTCAGATGTTTTTTTTTTTAACAAATGAATGACTGAGTGACTATATATTTGTCTTTGTAATTTTTCCTCTTGGTTCCAGAGTTTCTCCCTAGAATTTTCTTCAGACAACCGGAAAAAATCTGGCTACTTTCCAAGTTCATCAGATGGATTAATTAGCTTCCATTGCTCCTTAATGGTGAATGCCCCCACCATCCCCTCCTTCTCTGAGTTATTTATTCATTAAGTTAACAGTTAACCCAAGTAAAGTTTATGTAAGTACAGTCTGGAAAGACGCTTCCCAGTTCAAGTGGAATTTGTTTTTTCCATGCCAGGAGACACATTCTACAGAGAAACACAGCTGTACAGGACCCTACAAAGGATACAGAAAAGAGAGAGGCACAAGGGAACTGGCCCCTGGTTTTTCAAAATGAGGCTGAAAATCAAAGCAGAATTTTGTTTCAAAAAGTGTGATCAGATCAAAATTCAAGTTGCTTCAAAAGGAAAATACTACTTTTTCATCAAGGTAAATTATTATTCCCCTTGCTATGGCGAGGTCTGTAAATACATGAAGGGTAATTACACAAAGAAAAATCACCAGCTGCTATGTGGAAAGGGGTTACAAGAAAAAAAAATATCGTCCTCCAGATCATGGACTTCTTCGGGAGGCATTTGAATGTAAGAAAAGCTTTTCTGGTAGAGAGTTATTAAAGCTAAGAACTGGGTTCTGAAAGAAACTAGACATTTTCCTACAGACTCTAATAATGAACAAACTCAGATCCATTTAACTAGCAAACTTTCCCCCAGATAGAACTAAATGATATTATTCAGTCTCTACACTGTGACCTTCACTAACATTACGATATCTAACAAGAACAGGTTGTAGCAGATGCAGTCATTAATAAAGGGCAATCTTTCACCTCCCTGCAATTTTTAAAATTCAGTGATTTTTATGGAAAGGCTACTTGGTCCATATGTGGTATTAGAGTGACATGCTCCAAACCTTTGCTCTCCAATGGGTAAATCTTGTTCCGGGGTTTAAAATTAAGAGGTCCCGAGACCTTGCACTAGTAAATGTACGCAGCAGAGAGGATGGTCGGTCGGAAGGTCAAGATTGACAACAAAATCCCCCCTTCCTTAGCAGCTGCCCCAAGGGGGAGAGCTTTAAACAGGGATACTAAGAGAGCAGCACAGTCTCATAAAAACAGCATTTTAAAGTCACGAGAAATCAGTGAAAATACTAGAAAGATAATGACCACCAAACTTTAAGATGCTTATTTTCTGAATGTCCCTTTGATGAAATGATTTCACTGGAAAGCTTATTTACAAATAGAAGGCATTTTTGAGAAGTCATTTGTCATGACCCAAGATAGAAGCATATTTTCTTTTGTAACTCAGTACACACACATATGCAGAAAGGAGACAGAAGTTTCAAGAAACACATTCCTGCTCGTCAAATAGGCCAGGCTCTGCTATTTTCTACTTCACCTTACTAATAACGCTCACTAAACGGATTCCAGGACCGAGTAACGGATCTCACGGCCGTTTTCAAAAAGGATGCCAATTGCTCTCGCCAGACCATTCCCATAGTAACATCTTCCCTCCAAGGACATAGAAAATATTTTGAAATTATTCCTAAAGCAGTAGAATTATAGTCCTGTAATCCCAAGTCCTTCCAACAGGTATGCAACCACTTTGAAATGCAATAAACTTCTGTTGCCAACAAAATCAAGTAAACCTCTTGAGACGCCTCAGGATCTTCTGGGACCCTAGTTACGCTGCCGCGTCGCCCCTTCCCCATGTCTCCGGCCCTTAGAGAATTCTCCTGCCTCTCTCCAAGATTATTTCTACCACAGTTAGCACTTTAATTAGTCTGATACTTAGACCACACGCAACCGAAGGCTTCATAATACAGCCGGATCATTCTTCCTGCTAATTTTTAGGTTTTGTTTCCTCGGAGGGAAGCTTCAGAGCCGTGATGCCAGTATCTACGGCAGACACTGCTGCCAGCGTCTGGGGTCCTTACCAGCCAGGCACAGGGCAGCAGCACCTTCCACTGGGGAGCAGGCCCCAAAGTCACTGCTACTTCAGGGATTCGGGCTTGGTGGCCCCAGCGACCGACCATAGGAGATGTTTAAAACAATTTAAATTACTTTCCCCTGGTTGACCCTAATGAAAGTGGTTCAGGTCTCAAAGGAAAATCTTAAAAACGGGTGTGGCCAGGGGTTAGCTGTTACCAGGGTCTGGGAGGCAGAAGGGGAGCGATTGAACTCGGGAGAGATGTCGAAGCCTAAAGCGAGGGTTTATTTTATCTAAAGCTTGGATTCGGAGGTCTCTGGTGCAGACGGGGCGGGGGGGGGGGGCCCACACCGTTACTTCGCAAGCTTCCTCTCCCAACTGCTCGGCCTCCTTTCCTGTGCCAACCTGGTCCTCACCTGGACCCGGGAAGGAAGGGACTGTGCAGCAGGGGCCTGGATGCCTGGTGGGTCTCGCCCAGCCCCGGGGTCGCCGGACTGGAAGTGGCAGGAAGCGCGAGGCCCAGGGAGCAGCGGAAAGAGGCAGCCCTGCCGCCGTGGGGGAGGGGGCTCTGTCGGGGCTCAGCCTCGCAGGGCCGCCGCCCCCGCCCCAGGGGCTCCGGAAGCGCCCCGCGTGGACGGGAGGGGTCGTTCGGACAGCGCGCACAGGTGCAGGACCACAGGGAGCCCCGGCCGGGCGGCAGCCCCGGGCGAGACCCTCCCACCCCGGCCTCGGGGGCCGGCACTGCCCCGAGAAGCCCTGCGTGGCGGCCCGGCTCCGGCCTGCGCTCTCACCGTGTGCTGCTGCTTCTCTTGCCCAGGAGCCGCCTCAGAAACCCGACGGCGCGGCCCCGGGGCCGAGCTGGGAAACGAGTGTCCCGGGGCGCCCGGCGGTGCTGAGCGGGCGGAGGGCGGCCCGACCTTGGGACCGACGTGCCGCCCGGGCGCGCCTGCCCGGCGCGGACTCCAGCGTCCCGGGCCCCGCTGGCGTCCAGGGGCTGCGGGAGCGGAGATCGGTCCTCGAGCCAGGTCGGGCGCCCGGCCGCGCGTCCCCCGGCTTCCCCCGCGTGGCGGGCACCGTCGGGCTGTGCGCGCCCCTCGGTCCGCTCCGTGGCGGACCCCCGTCAGGACGCCGTCTGCTCGCGGCCCTCGCCCGGGCCCGCCTCGCCCACCTCGCGAGCCGCGGGCACGGTCCCGCACACTCACCTCCCTCGGCCTTTTGCCTCCTCCGGGGAAGGGACGGGGCTCCCGCAAAGCCGCCCCCGGGGCAGTTAGCGAAGCCCCCGCTCCGTCCCCACGCGGGGTCTCCGCTCCCGTCGCCCGCTTCCCGCGTTTTTATACCGCGCGGGGGTCCCCGATCGCGGGCCGGGCCGGGCGGGGGGCTGGGAGGCGCGGGCGGCGGGCTCTCCCCTCCCCCTCCCGGCCGGAGCGCGCCGCGGCGGGGAGCGCGGAGCGGGGAGCGGGAGGGGCCGCAGCGCTGCGCCCTCCGCCCCCGCCCCGCCTCCCCGCGAGCGAGCAGCGAGCGCCGCGGGCGCTGCGTGGGCGGAGCGCCAGGACTTAAATCGGGGAAGTTCGCGCCCAGCCCGCAGGGCGAGCGCAGGAGGCGCCCGAGGTGAGCTTCCCGCGCTCGCTCCGCTCCGCCCGGCTCCGCTGGCTCGGCGGGGAGGAAGGAGCGGCCGGCAGCACCTGGCCGCGGCGAGCCGCCCCTGCGGCGGGACGGGACCGGGACCGGGACCGGGCGCGGGGTGGGTGGCGGGGGCTCCGACTAACCGCTGTGCGCTCCTCCCGCAGGACTCGCTCGGACGGACGCTCCAGCCCGCACCTGTGCCCGACCGCCCGCCCGCAGCCCGCAGCCCGCCGTGCACCCGGGGCCCAGGACCCGAGTCTCCCGAGCCGCCGCCGCGATGCCCAGCGCCCGCCGAGAGGCCGCCAGGTAGGGGCCGCCCGGGGTGGGCGGCGTGGACGGGCAGGGGCCGCCCGGGGTGGGCGGTGCGGACGGGCAGGGGCCGCGCCTTGGTCCGGGTCGGGAACTGCGGTCTGCGCGTGGTGGGTGCTCGGTCGGTCCGGGACTTGGCGGGGACCCGAGAAATACGGGCGTCCTGGGAAGGTGCTACAGCTCCCAGCTTCCTGTGGGAGCGACTCGGTTGTCTCGTGGCGTGTGCAAGGTTGTTAATAGTAATTCGCCCTTAAAACTTTTGTTCTCCGGCTGTAGAGCTTAAAGTTGTGGGTTTTTCCCAAAAGGTGTTTGTTAAGTAACAGGTGACACTGGCGTCGATAGCTGTGTTGGGAATAAGTACAGTAGCGGATGGTGTTGCTTGTTTAGTCATGTTTTAAAATTATTTTCCAACAATCATTTATGCATAGCAGCCATTCTCCACACCTATTAGGAAAACTATGTTGTGTGCAGAGTTTCCAGAAGAGTATGCGTTTTCATGATGCTCTTTCTAAGCCTGGGTGAAAGACATCAAGAAAAGCTCCCACAAATTAATTTCTCGTCCTAAAACACTCATTTCCTCTGAGGTCCGAAGGAAATCTGCTCAATCTACTTAAAATGTTAACCTATCATGCTGGCTTTATTTAACAAATGTACCTTTAAAAAGTTCTGTCTGAAAGCTCTGATCTCATATTATGTCCCATATACAAGACTAGGTGGCGTGACCTTCTGGAGACCCTGACTACTTTGTGGCTGAGGTTAACTCGAGCAAAGTTGTCTTTTTAGAGCTATTTGTGAAGACTGGTGAATAATTGAAAGTGAAATGTTCGGATCAAACCAGAGTTTGATCATACAGATGCTGAAGCTAATCATTAAGTGCCAGTGTCCAAGTTTGAGTGTGGGTTAAATGGTCGTAGAAAACAGTTTGTTCATTCGGGCTGCTTGGCTTATCTCTGGCGAAGTAGGAATGTGTTTATGTTGTGGGATTTACAAAGTATCATTTGTAATGTTTGTAGCAGCATGTTGTTAGCCTACTGTGTGTTCTGCAGTTTAAAAACTCGGGTTTAAATGTTAGAATTCTTGGTTTTATACGTTTGTATCCTGAGAGGAACTAAGGTCATTAGACTCTCAAAATCCTTTGCAGTCTATAGTAGTCTCAGTGGATTCTCATTTCTATTCAGTATTTTAAAAGCCCAAAACATCCCTCCACTGGGATTTGTTTTGGTTCTACAATGCCTCTAACCTGCAGTTAATGTTAGGAACAAGAGGCACATGAATAATATTCTGTTATATTGTAAAATGTGCTGAGAGTATTGATCACATCAGCACGCTGAGCGTGGTAAACAAGAAATCTTTGCCCTAAGTGGCTCGCCGACATGTAAATTCACCTCGGAGTTGACTGTGTGATTCATGAAGTTGAATAAAATGAGCTGATACAACCTCGGCTCCCTGTTTTCTCGTAATTTTGGAACTCCAGATAATGAAAAACTAGATACGGTCTTTGCTTTAATAGGTTGCAAAGAGCTAAATATCACCATAGTTGTGCCGTCACGACTCTGACCTTAGTGAACCTGTCAGGCTATTTTAGCATCCATATGAATGGATATACTGTTTAAAATATTGGTATTAATTAAAGAATGAAATGAGAATAGGACATCGGTGATGGTTTTTTCCATGATAACCTAAGCCGATGTTGTCAACGTGGGCTGGCAAATTAGAATCAAAGGGAATTTTTAAAATAGTAATCAACTAGATCAGGAGACCGAGGGAGTGTCTGCAGCTCCGTGTCACTGACCACTACGTCTGGGAAAGAGGGTCTCGGCGAACGGAAATGTCTTTGTATTGCCAGTCTCGTCTGTGGAGTGGATGAAACTGTGAATGTGCGAGGATCTTAACAAAAATAAATGTGATTTTTGCATTACTAGTCCAGTCTTTATTATCATTTTATTTCCCAGTTAGAAGAAAGATTTTATTATCTTGTGTTAGATATTTAGCCCGTAACAACTTCCAAGAAATATATTGTTTGTTCGGGTTTTCTTCAGAAAAATAAGCTTTTGGGTTTGAAGTTTACCTGGTTATCCAGGAAAAAAAAAAAAAACAGTTAGTGAATGAGCTGTAGCTTTAATGGTTGTTGAAAATAATGCTCTATGAAACAGAATTTGCTAGAACGTACGTGATGTACACTACGCAGCATGGACAGGGAAAAGAAAAAAAAATGGTATCATTTTCCTTGGCATGCCAGCTAACGTTCTGAGTTCCAACTTATGTTCTAGTGTTTCTATAAAAATTAATTTTTAAAATTCTCAATAGGCTTGTGAGATACAAACAGTGATTCTGGTTTCACATATGGGGAAATTGAGGATCCATCAGGTTAATGAACTTGCTCAAATCCACAAACAAGTAAATTAAAAATGTATTTGAGCCCAGACCTTCCGAGTCTGAGTTCAGTGATGTAATGAAGTACCTATTGATGTACATAATTAACTTTTTATTTTAAAGGCAGCATTTAATTAAAAATTGTGTACATTGTGAAGAAAAATTTTAGCACAACTTTGCTTGAAATTTGGCTCCCAGCTCCCTCATTTTCGAGCTGCGTGATTTGGACAAGTAACATAACCTTTCCTGCCTTAATTTCCTTTGTCAAAGAACGGGTTTTTTTTCCTTTAATAAGTATGAGATGGGTTAATGTTTATAAATCATTTTGGTAGGTGCCAGGCGCATAGTAGGTGCAATGTGAGTGGTTTATAAAATGTGTTATTTATTCACAAACTAATTGTTCATCATGTCAAGCAATACACTAAGCCTATCAAGGTATGGACAAATAAATCATATTTGTCTTATAGGACTTTGTGTCCAATAGAAAATAATCAATACCCATAAGTAAGATAATTAGTCCCTTCAGATATGGGATATTTTCCCATTTTAATTATAATTAAAAGCATTATGTGTTTTTAAATATACACATGATCTTCCAAAGCTCTGTATAATGAGCATTATAAAAACCAAATGACAATATTTTGTACTGTCATAGTGGTATTAACCAGTATTTACTGCTTAATTTAGTTTTCAATCTATCAAAATTTAGAAAATCTTGTATGTTTCGGTTTCCATTTATGAGGTTAGAAAACTGGCACATGGACAGGTTTTAGATCTTTAAAATTTTATTTCAAAGAGAATCATGAGAATGGACTATTGGAACAAGCAGCATAAAATTTCAACAGAACTTGTTCCTTAATATTTTTAAATGCAATTCTCTTATTGATTTCTCCAAGGCAGTGTTATCAGGTTGGAATGTGGTTTTGTTCTTTTATTTACAAGATACTTCTTAGAGAAAGAAGGAATCAACGAGTACAGGTAAAAGTATCTAATATGGGGTTAGCTCCCAAGACAGACTTCGTGGAGCCCGGCCGTGCCTCCCAGACTGCCGTGTCCTGCTGCTGCCCGGTGCGAGGTATGAAATGTCATGTTCACAAGAAGCTCCCCTGATTAGTAATGTCAAGTAACTGTCAGAATTCTTTGTACAAGGATAGTACAGACACACTAAACCTAAGGAGCTGTGTGTCAAAGAAAAATACTTAGTTCTGAAATAGTTTCTTTGAATCAATGTTTAACCATTCCATTACCCTAAAATTTGAGATGTATGCTTCTCTTCCCTCCTTACCCAGTCTCCAAAAGCCTTCCGGTTTTTTCCATGGATGACATAACTTTCATTCTTACGGTTTTACTAGTTTAAGCATCCAGTACCAATATCCTCACACTTAAAGATTTTTCTAAAATTCAATCATGTTCAATCCCTGTATGCTGAGTTCAGTTCTACGAGTTTCACTTTTGTCATTCATAATTATTCAGTGATTCCCCAGAAACTCAGAGCTCTTCTTCAGCCTGGTTTTTATTCATGACTGATAGCAGATTTCGGCTCCCTGGGGTCGTAGGTGTGCTAGGAAAATCAACACCGGGTCTGAACCCCATAATTCCAGGCTTGGTTTGCATTCTTCCGCCTCGCAGTCAGGCCGCGTGTATCCCTTCACAACAGTGGTTCCGTTGCTGAGCTGTGTTTGGTTTTATTTCTCCCCGCAGCTTTAGTCCCAGTCCCCTCCTTGCGTGTTGCGTGCTGGTTCAAAATTCAGCTTTCCAAACTTCACCTGCCTTCAAGTGTATTCATTGTTCCCCTGTGACATCCAACAGCTTTCTGTCGTCATAGCTTCACCCATTTTCTAAACTGCAGTAAATATTCTAGTCCCAGGATTCTAATCATTCTGGTCGTAGGATGTCAGGACAGGTTGAAGCCCCAGCTAGGTGGGGGCTGAGGCGAGAGACCCGCGGGCCGCCGCAGGTGCTGGGAGCCGGGAGAGCGCTCTAGGGAGACGCCCCTCAGGCCACATGATTGGCTCTAAATTGGCTGCACATGCTAAGCCGAGTGGGCGAGACACCGGAGCTTAAGGAGCCCCAGGGCCACGGGACCAGCCCTCTGCCTCTCGTGAGCCCTTAAAACCGCTCACGGGCAGCACCCAGGTTCAGCCCACAGAACCCTTCCCAGCGCGCCTTTGACTTCCCGCTGACGGAGGACCTTCCTGCTGGCCGGCCCTCCGTGTCTGTGGGTTCCTGACCCGTGGAGTCCACAGATCATGGGTTAAATATTTGAAAATGTTACACCTGTATTGAGGGGTTCTTTTCTGTCATCATTCCCTAAAGAAAATAGATCGAGTACTTGCATATATTTATGAGATTCTGTAAGCCACCCACAGATTATTTTTTAATGTGAAAAGTATCTCTATTTTTTACTTTTTAAAATAAAATTTGTTTTATTTTATCCTAGTCCCTCGAGGGCTTGTGTAGGTTACATGCAAATATTCTGCCACTTTCCAGGAGACTTGGCGCCCTCAGGCTTCCGGGTCTGTCTCCTCCCGCCCCTCCCGCGAGGCGCGCGCTGCGCAGGTGGTGTTGCGACCTCCGTACGCAGCGGAGAGAAGCAAACACTTCCCTTCTTATTTTTTCAATACGGAGCAGAACTCTAAAAGCAGCTAATTCTCAGCTGTTTAAAAAATTGATCTTCCCCAAACTAGTATCTCTTAGACTTTAGGGATAGAGCAACAGAGTAACAAAAGCCGCTGCCCTACTGTGTGCTGAAGGTGGTCCCAGTCAGTTCTCATAGCAGTTCCCTGGGGCATCCGCAGGAAGCACACACAGGAGCGTTTGAAACTCTCCAGAAGTCAAGTCACGCAGCCCTGGAGCGGCAGAGACGGGCTCAAATCTGTTTGCCCAGTGATGAACTACAGTGCTCACCTGACTAGGATAGTCACATGGCAGTTGATGGTGACTTGGTTTTTGTTTTGTGATTAGATTTTTAAATAATTGCATTATACTATTTTACTATAACTGGAATATTAATTGTCCTGGATGATGAGATCCTTTATGTCCTTCTGAGGTGCCTCCCCGGCAGTCTGCCTGAGCCTTTGGTTCGGCTGCCCAGTGCAGCTGGCGGGTGGCGGCTACGCGCCCCACCCCCCCAAACTCAGCCCTTTGGAACGTGCTGGGCTCAGACCTGTCCTAAGCCGAGCGCAGAGCAGGTCACTGCTGTCCAGCAAGAAAAATAGGAAATGGAATCTAGTCCTAGAATTGCTGGTTTTTGTCATCTGGCCATGTCTGTGTCTGTTAAGTAGTCATCAAATGAATTTATTAATTGTGAACAGATATGAATTTGGTGACATCCAGACATGAAAACTATTTATCTTTCCCTGGTACCCAAAAGTAACAACACTTACCTCACGGCTGAAACACGGGAAAGTCTCTGCTAATAAGTAATAATGTTTAAAGAACATTCACCTGGGCAGAGAGGGGAAAGGCAAATCGTACAAGTGCCAGACTTACAGTTTCAACCGATTCAACTCCTACCTCAAGTGCTCCAAATCTCAGCGCAATTCCCTGTTCCTAACCTTCGGCGTGACGGGAGATTCTGGCAAGTGGGAGCGTGTGTTCTGGGACGCGTCGGTGTTTGTGGGCTTAGGGGTGGGATCTCTTTAGCGCACGATTGCGAGGAGCTTTGGTACAGAGCACACAAATGTCAAAGGCTCTAACCCTTTCTTTCCTGAGCCTCGTACAGAGCTGAGAGGTCAGGACAGTGTTAGACTCCCTTTTATCCCCCACAGTCATATAAATAGCCAAGGTGGGATTAAGGCAAAACCCCAATAAAGGGAACAGTTGCCGTTGCTCGGGGCCAATTCAGGAAGGAGCAGTAAAACTTAAGTGGGTTCCTTCTTTTCCTACTCAAAATGAAAATAATTTTAATGTGTCCCATGAGGAAAGTATATATTCTTACAAATTAGATGTATTATTTTAGTGAATAGAAGGTCAATGAGAAACTTGGCTTTTCTTCTCACCTTCTAAAATATTAATACTGGGGCATATTCGAGGAGAAGCAACTTTATGTCAACAAATATCAAAATTGGAAATTATGTTCTCATTGAGCTGTGTTTTAATTTGTTAAAGAGATATTTTTAGCCTTGGCGATGATGCCATATATTTTCTTGGTAGCTGATATTTTACTATTATTAAGGATAAAAGTCTAATGCTTTTATTAAACAGGAAACTAAAGCAGAGATGTCCTAATTCTTCCTAAGTAGATGCTAACTCTGCCCCGAAAATTCTATCCTCTAACCCAGGGTTCTCTCTGAAGAGCCTGAACATTTGCAGGGATAAACAATTTGACAAAAACATGTACAACACTGAATATTTGTTGTTGTTGTTGTTGTTATTGGGTGGTAGGGATAGAACTTGTGACTTTGCACCTGCAAGGCAGACACTGGAACCTCTAAGCTAAATCCCCGGCCCAACATCCCTGAACTTGTACATGAGTGAGAGGGAACTAAAGCATGTGGAGAATAACTGTAAGCACGCGCGCAGTAAGAGTCAGAGCCTGCCTCTCACATTCCGTGCCTTCCCCTGTTAGTCCCAACCTGAGACTTCCATAATATTCCCGTGGATTCTGTGACCTGAGTGCCTATGCAAAAGCCCAGTGGCTTGAATCGTACGCTCCCCCTTCAGCTCCTTGGTGCTATTCCCAATCAATGAATGAATTTTTAAAAATTTTAACCTATTCCTGAACATTCTGCTTTCTACAGATTACGTCATAGTAGAATGAATCCCTTTGGACTTCAGGAAAAAAAAATTGCTGTGTTAATGATCATCATGGGTTCTTTGATGGGAGCTTTATTTCCAAATTTAATATTTATTACATTTACATATATTAAAAGTTTGATATCTATTGCCCATAAGGAAGTATTTTACCATGGACAACACAAAGTTACTTGAAAGAAGGATTCTGTGTCCTTTTAATCAAGTTGTATGTGGTAGATTCTTGGAAATTAAGTACAGTGTTGGGACTAACTAGACCATAATCAGAACAGACCCCAGATACCCCAGCTAAGCGCTTTACAGTTTTTAAGGAAGGCATATTTTTAACTTTTAAGATGTCACAGCCAGGTTGCCCTATGAGAAGAAAAGTGAAAATAGAAGGAAAAGATGGAAACAAATATAGTTTCTCATATTATAAAAGGCATACAATAGTTGTAACAAGCAGAGAGGGTGTGGGGAATAGAGGGTTAAATAAAAGAAGAATCAAGATGAGCTATGTATATGTACCAACTCCTCATAAGAAATGTAATCATTATATACTGCAGAAAAGTACTAATAAAGAAATCTTGGCAAGTACTTTTTGAAATTTTTTAGTAATAATTCCTATGGCAATAATGATACACTTACAAGCACCTACTATCAGCCAGTAATAGTCTGCAAGTTTTATAGATTTTGATGTGTTTAATATTCACAGCAGCTCTCTCAGGTAAGTACGCTTTTTAGCATCTTATACACGAGAAGAAAATGAAGCACAGAGAGGTAAGTGCCTTGTGGAAGAACACACAGCGACTGCACAGAAGGACCTGGAATCTAAGAAGATCTGTTCCAGAGTGTAAGTAAATCATAGAAGAGAGATGTGTCTATTATAAATTTATGACAAAGTTTTTAATTTTAAAGTGTCTTTTATCTTTGAATTTTGCGTGTCTTTGAGCAGCAGGTTCATGGACTCCTCCCCCCCAGGAAACAAAGAGCATTAATGCATTTCTTTATTCTAAATGCTAATCTCTGCAGCTGTCATGAAACACATCCATTCTTACAACATTCCACTCCACGCTGTGGTTTATCAGGAAGGGGAACCATGCTTTATGCAATTGATAACCTCATTTATGAAAAGCAGGGACTTAATCCAAAAACTTAATCTGGTTTATCATTTCAGTGGCAAAGCACAACTAAAAAAAGAGCAAAACACGACTTTTTCCAAGACATGGCTTTAAATAGAATTTCAAAACTATATTCTGATTACTTCCATGAACATTAGTCAGAAACCCATGGTGTATGTGGTTTTAATGATGTGGAGGAAAAGACACGGCCTAAAAATGGCAAATAAAAATACATTGAATTTTAATTAGTTTAAAAATATCCAAGTTTCCTATTCACTCACTTGGAGATGATACACTTTCCAAGACCTATTTCCGAGTGTGGCAACTCTTTTCCATGTGCTCTGAGTGGCCGCGTTTCCCCATAGGGTGACTGGCCTGGCACTCTGTGTGCCGTGCCTGCGGAGGGGGCTCTGCCTGGCACCAGGAGAAAACCATGCACACCCGGGGGGTGTTGAGGCTCCTCAGCCTTTTGTAAGTGAGATTTTACTTAACGTCATCTTAAAGTTTTTAACTTTATGTACCATATCTGAAGTTCTTTTCTAGTATTGATTTTGCTCTTTCAATCACTGTGCTTAATGTTTGCTACACTCCATCATGTAACGTTTGTTGGCCTAAAGCTTTTTCCCCTTCTCTGCTGAAGCTCAGATTAAGAATAGTGACAGGAAGAGAGGGAAGGAAGGGGAGGAAGGGAAAAGGGAGGAGGGAAGAAAGGAAAGAAAGAAGGAATTATCCAATATTCCCAGGAATTAGAAAACTGTTAGGATGTATCAAGAAGCCAAGGTTCTAGTAGTATAGGCTGCTTTCGCACCTTCATTTTATTATAGAATCTTCCAGCTGGACAGTTGTCCCCCCCCATTAAATACAAGAAAGATTTGCATTCCAGACATCATCACAATGGTGATGAAAGGTCAAAAGGTACAGGAGACAAAATGCCCCTTGGGTGAGTCCCTGAGTTATCCAGACTAGTGGACACCTGAGCCCAGACACTGAGGCAGGACAGCAGACACAAACACCTGGTCTTACTCTTGCTCAGTAGAACCAAGCTGGACACTGTTTACGTCTCAGCGTCTTCATTTTTTCTCTCTTCTTCGCAATCTTTTAAAGCAAAGCTCCAAAGCGAATAATCTGTATTGGGCTTCAGATATCTGCCAAATTATGTACAGGATAGATAGAGTGACAGTTAATTTATATAACAACCCTGAAAGCAAGGTATTTTAATGTCCATTTTACAGATACAAGGAAAATTAAAGTAACTAAATAAAGGAGAAATAAGAGCACGAATCCAGGCCTAGTGGCGTATTCCTGCAGTCCCAGCAATTCGGGAGGCTGAGCCCAGAGGTCTACAAGTTCACCCCCGGCTCTGGCAGCTTCGTGACCTGAAACAGTTCTGGCTGAAAACAAAACAGAACAAAGCAAAATACAAAGGGCTGGAGGTACAGCTCAGTGTGAAGGCCCTGGGTTTAATACCCACTAGTATGAAAAAATAACAAAATCATAATCAGAATTATCAATAATATGTCAGTCACAGTTTAATCTTTAGCATTTGTTAAGAGTTAGCTATTCTGGGGTGAACCCTCCCATTGAAGGTCTGTAGTAAAGTGGGTATGTGCCTATTTTGCTTACAAGGAAAGGTAAGGCTTCCAGACATAAAGATTATATAACTGGAAGCAACATACAATTTAAAACTGAACAGCTGCAGATTCCAGAGGGAAGATGGATAAGAGAATGCACAGTATCTTATTAATAAATTTCTGTTGATTATTATACATCAAGATATAATATGCTGTGTACTTTAGATGAAACAAAATATGCAATCAAGAGGAAAATAAACAGCTGAACAGCTGGACTACAGAGTCGTGGATTTCTGTCCTGTTTTCCAACAGAGGCAGGGCTCAAACTGCCACCCACATCTGCTGGTGACTCCATCTATAATCTTCAGGGTCCCACGTGGTTTTTCCGTGAGACCCACTGTCTTGAGCGTGTCCTGGTGACCTGTGCTGCTCTATGGCCAAGTTCTGCTCTCTGACAGCAAAGTGAAAAGATCAAAGACAATGTCAAGGGTTTCTTTGCCACTAAATATGTGCAATTAAAGAGTGCATTTTGTTCTGAGAACATGTTTTTACCTAGCTCGTGTAAAATACATTCCTGTGTTAAATGATGATGATGGTAGATGAGTTATTTTTTTAAAACAACTTTTATTAAAAATTATACATTTGTCACCCCTGTACACTCTGCCCCACCCCGCGCGACAATAAGAGAGAAATTGAATGTATTCATAAAATTTAAAAAATCTGAGCTCTTGTTATTATGCAAAAGAAGGCTCTAATGAAAGATGGTACCCAAAGTGTACTCCCCGAGTCAGCCCAAGATTTAAGACTTGGGCTGGTGGGAACCACAGCAGGTGACAGGGCACTGAAATCAGAGGGACTCAGCAGTGTCTGAGCAGTGTCTGCGGGACGCCAGGCTCGACGCGGAGCCCAGACAAGAGGGCACGGCGCCCTGGCCTGCGAAGTGCGTCCCTGTGCCGACTCTCACTTGCTCTGCATCGGAGCCAGGCGAGCTGTGGCTGGACTCCAACAGAGGACACCCCTCATTCGTGTGTTCGGCTTCTCACCCTCAATTTCCTGCGAGGAAAAGTCCTTTCCTGAGGACCGTTGTATGCATTTTAAATAACGTAAGACGGGCCGGTACAAGGAGCAGAGCAGAGGGGAGGTACTGGTACCTAGTTTTGTTCTGTCTTGGTTTTTTTGTACTGCTGGGGACTGAACCTCAGGTCTTTGGTGTGCTGGGCAGGTGCTGTACCGCGGGCCACACCTCCCCAGCCTTTGTGTCTATTTTTACAATTATTGTGAGTTCCAGTTTACACATGGGAGAGCTTAACTCCGATTAAAACGTGAGCTGAAGTAGCTCATTTAGTTAAATGATGAATTTAAGGCTTTTCATCATCCTTCACTCACCATCCAAAAACTTCCCAATGTCCCGTGTTGCACTTCTCCTCAAGCACTGAGAAATCCCCTTGATTTCAGTGTCCCTCTGTCCCTCTGTACGTGTGTGTCTTACGTGTCCTTGTCCATGTGGGCATAGCACATAGACTTCACAGGAGGAAAAGCAGATGAAACGAGAAATGACTCACTGTGCATATCAAGTGAAGAAAAATTATGACAAAATAGAGGTGTGAATGGAAATTGTAAAATATTGCCAAGTGGTATAAAAAGTAAAATACTGCGACGCTTAAAGCAGGGGTCGAAGTCATGGGCTGAGTGGGGAAACAAGGTCTGAAGGTTAAGCAGTAATTTTACATTTATAAAAGAACTCTCTTTGTGTGACAGGTGTGTATCAGCAGATACAGTCTCCTGTGTCACAGAGACAGGTAGTGTGGTGTTTGTATTTATTTTGGTGACTTCTCTCGAGGGCAGAGGTGAACTTTGTGGAAGGAAGATGAAAAAAAAAGTGGGTACTTGATGATTCCTTAGTGAAGCTTTTGTAGAAAAATCCTGAAGAATAAGAGGTTTCTCTCTCTGAAAAAAAAAAAAAAAAAGAAGTGTGTCATAGTTCCGTCCTCTGAGGAAGCAGATGATGAGAGGAGATCAGTTCCTTTTCCCTTCTGCGAATGTAGCATCGCCTCTGTTGTTTGGGGCTCATCAGAGATGTGGTCTTAATAGCTGTTTGTACTATACTGAGAGACATGAGTACAACGAATATACTCTGTGTTGTGAGAGTGAATATCTTAGACTTAAAGAATTTCAGAGCTATTAAGTTTTCTATCTTCCTGAGAATTAGGGAGCGAATCTGCAGTAGAGAAGTTGTCACCTGGTGTGTCAGCCACCAGCGAGGGGAGAGAAGGAGGCTGTATCTTCAGGGGAAATGCAGTTACTGGGGAGAAGTCTGAGCCACTTAACCCCATTTGAAGAACCTTATTTGCCCCACTCATTTATAAAAATAGCCTTACAATATTCAGACTTGAAGATAAGTGTATTTCTTCAAAAATGAACTATGCTCCATTAAAGGGAATGGATAAAAATATTCAGAATGGTTCTTGAAAATCCCTGTCCCAGCCCCTCACCCACCACTGAAGCTGAGGCAGGAGACGGTCACCGAATCTATCTCTGGGTTTATTCCAAATCATGGATGGACTTGGATGCAAACAATTGATTTGATTTCTAACATAAATCATTTTCCTGAGCTACAAAAAGCGGAAGGCTGTTGCACGTAGCACCTGAGAGTGTTGAAGTATTTTTGTAATTAGCCAACTATGAAAAACTGGTTGCCCCAATTTTGCTAGAGAGAAATCGTGGGAACTGACTCGTGTCCTGAGACCGAAGGGAAGGAGCAGAGAAGCTGTGACCCTTCAGTATTCAGCCAAGCTCTGTCTTCAGGACAGTCTGGTTCATGTGTGCTAATCTTGGCTTTAAAAAGCGAAGTGCTGTAGAAATTTGCCTAACACCTGCCCACCAATTTTTGGTTAGTTTGTTTCCACCTTACCAAACCTTAGCAGCTGCCCTTTTATCTTCACGGCTGCAGGTTGATGACAGGGCCAGAGATTTTATTACTCACTGGGTTATTTTCCGCCATCTTGCTCACCCCAGCACTGTCCCCACCTTTCTGTACCGAAGTAATAGTTCTCCAACCTCTGTTTGTGACAGTCACCTCCAGGCCCTGTGCCTAGAGTTTCTGAATCAGTCTCAGGTGGGATCCTGGTTTGGTTTGCATTTCTCGGGACTAGTAAGTTCTCAGATGGTCTTGTGGCTGCTGGTCAAGTGACAGAAATCAGACAGTTTCTTGGTACAGCCACTGTTGACATAAGCTCCTGGCATCGCTTCTGTAATTCAGGGTCTCACCACACAGCCTTACCATAGGCACAGCCTCTGTCATTTCTCTAGACTCTCAAAATGTCGCCAGAGCACAAATAATGATGTGATTCTATTTTTTTTTCCTAGTTTGTGAGACAGGGTCTCACTGTGTGTCCCAGGCTGGCCTTGAGCTCTCTGTGTTGAACTTGCCCACAGTGGCCTAGAACATTCTCCGGCCCTAATGCCTCACCTTCCCCAGGGCTGAGGTCACAGGTGTGCATCTCCACACCTGGCTTCTAATGAGACTGCACTTTGATGGAATCCATCCACACAGTTTACTCTTTCACAGCCCCTGTTTGTGACATTTTCTGTCCTTCCAATATTTCTAGTATTTTCTTTCCAACATATCTAAAGTCATATCAGAAAAAGCTGGATAAATGAGGACAAGGAGTTGGCTTTCTGTCTTATTTTTCTCCATTCCAGCTATATGTTGATTGATGAGATAAAAAGGACTATTTTTACTTAAAGGACTGTCCAGAACATCCATACATAATATAATAGTGATGCAGAAAAGAATAAATTAAGGGAAAGCATGCCGAGTGGTAATGTCCCTCTCGGAGACCAAGGCAGGAAGATTGCAAGTTTTAAGTCCAACTGTGTAACAGCAGTTTTATAAGACCATGCCTTAAAATTTTAAAAAAGAAATTTAAATGGCTAAGGTGTGAAGGGGCTGGATTCAGTCTCCAGTACCACCACAATAAATACATACAAAATAAATTAATGAAACAGATGAAAGAGTGGAGAAATACATTAGAATTTATAATGTGATATATTAGTATTTAAAAGCAGTGGCAAAATGATAAAAATTCAAAAAGATACCTGCCTTAGACCATACTTAGAAACAAGTACAGATGTTCTATGAGGAATATAAGAGAATTTATTTCTTATAGTTTTGTTTTATAACTATAGGTATAATAAAAAAGACAGAGTTGACTACTAATGTGAATTCCATAGAGTGATAATTTCTTACAGTAAAATTATAAGTCAACAACAGTGTGGGAATAATAATATTTATTAATAATATTTGCAACACATAAATATTGAGTTCGTATTCTCTACCAAGAACTATTATGAAAATTTATAACCTTTGTATCATTTTTAAGATTCATGAAAACTGTTGTCTTACATATTTAATTGCCTTCACTCACCCTTTCTACAGTGTTTAGATATATCAAAACATCATGTATAACACCACAAGTATATACATAATTTTGTCAACTCTTTGAAAAATTAAAGTGAAAACTATTAAGTATGTGCTTTTATTAGACTGTTTATAAGCAGTCTGAGAAATAAAGGCTTCAGTTACAATGCCAAGATCAATCTGCATGACAGAAACAAAACTAGAATTTAAATTCAGCTCTCCTTAACTCCAGAGTTTAAATATTTAATCCGTGAGATACAGAGGGCCTATCAATCTAAAAGAAAAAAGAGAAACTAGCAAATGTGTCAGATGGGAAAAAGTTATCACCCACAAAGTTATGGAGAATGATCCCCATTTGGGTCACTATAATCAGAGATTCAACCTCCTTAATAATCAAGGAGGATTGGGCGTGGTGGCTCACACCTGTCATCCCAGCACTCGGGAGGCAGAGGCAGGAGGACTGTTGTGAGTTCGAGGCTTGCCTGGGCTACATAGTGAGTTTGAGGAACTACAAAGCACGACCCTGTCTCCAAAAAAATAATAATAATAACATTAATCAAGGAGAAGCAGAAAACTTAGTACCTGTCACAATTGCAGATCTTTAATATGTCTTTCTATTCCTATATTTAGACCCTGACAGAATATTTTTTCCAAGATTACCAGCATTCAGTCAAAGACAGATCCTGCCTAAACACCAAAAAATGAAGAATAATTAAATGTAGTCCGGCCAGCTGTCACTGTTACACCAGAGAACCATTAAAAAAAGGATGACACAGGGCCGGAGGGTTAGCTCAGTGGTTCCGGTGCCTGCCTTGCAAGCGCAAGGACCTGAGTTCAATCCCCGGTAACCACATATAATGCTGGGCGTGGTGGCTCACGCCTGTAATCCCAGCACTCGGGAGGCAGAGACAGGAGGATTGCTGAGTTCAAGGCTTGCCTGGGCACCATAGTGAGCTCAGGGCCAGCCTGAACTACAAAGCAAGACCCTGTCTCCAAAAAGCAAAAAAAAAAAAAAAAAAAGGATGACACAGGTCTATATATACTGATGTGGAAAAATGTTCATCATATATATAGATGAAGAAAGGGGGCAGTCTCAGGAGAATATATCTTCATGGAAAAATACATCCCATTTCATAAAATTTTACATCCTACACACATCTCTGGGTTGGAAATGGTAAACCTTAAAGGGCTCCCCATCCCTAGTTCTGAGGAATTATGTTGGAAAAGTCTGGTAGGTCTGAGAACTCAGACGTAGAACGTGTAAAATAAGTTCTCTAGATTTGGTAATTTGTTCCTGACACTTAAAATTTTGTTGAAGGCCGTAAGGAGATAGCGGACAACATGTAAAACAAATTGTATTCCAAAGGAAAGGAGACATCGTGGGGTAACGGGCCCACCGCATGCAAGGAACTCCCCCTTCCTCTGGTTGGACAGTGTCGGCGTCCGTGAGTTTCAGGCGTTTCTTCCGCGTAGGTAACCAAGCCACTGATCGTGAGATCCATCCAGCTCCATTCCCACTGCCGTCCTCCGTCCCCAGCTCTGCAGCCTTGGCCCAGAGGTCCACATTCAGGGACTTCGGGGCCTTGGCGAGGACATGATGACTTCAGAGAGAATCCCTGCCCCGTTCCTGCCCCTCCGCTGACGGGACAAGCGTTCAGCCAAGGTGGCCAGGCCACACGGGATGTCCGCGCCAAGCATCGGGCCCTCTCGGTTATTTTTGTATTGTGGGTGAATCTTAGCCTTTCCAAAATGATTGGAAAACACCTCAGTGGATGTTGAATGTTTTCGTTAAAATTAAATGTGAGTGCAAATTTAACCTCTTCGTGGCTGGGATAAGCCCCCCACTGCCTTCCAGGCAGCCTGTCGAGCCCGTTTAGTTTTCTTGTGCCTCTAGTTTTAAAGATAAGATTTTGATTTTATGTGAACTTCACATTTCTGCCTGTTTAATAAATTTGTGATAAGCTCAGTACTGTGCTTAATCGACGCCACTTTGGCCTGCATCAGTAACTCGGAAATTCAGTTTCTCCCCTCTGATCAGTGTTTGAAGGCTTAAATCCTTTCAAAACAACTGCAAGGCAGATATATCATTCAAAATGCTTGTTTTGATTCTCGCTCACAAGTGACTTTTCTCAGCTGGAGCCATTATCCAGTTTATTTGGGGCTCCTGGCTTCGTCCTCCCCCCAATAGTCCGCATGACCCCTGAGGGTGAAGCCTGTGATTCCCTCCTCGCAGCCTATGTGAGGGTCATGAACCAATCTCTCTCCAGCCCACCCGCAGTCCCTGTGGGGCCTGGATAACTGTGACTTCGCTGCCTGGGTGCGCGGACACGCCGGGGCCTCGCCGGCTAGCAGGCTGCACCCCCACTGTTCACGGAGGGGTCCCTGTTCCCGAGCGGGGCGCAGACACAGAAGGGTAGTAGCTGAGCTCGCTGCCCCTTAGCGTCTGGCCCAGACTGCCCGTGCAGCAGTCCCCATCCCACGGACACGGGGGCTCGAACTGCCCCATAGCCAGCATCGAGGGGCCACTCGGTATGGCAGTTTTGAGGTGCGATTAAAATATATGATGACTGTTTAATATTTTAAATGACAGTGCAAGACACATAGCCGTTAACACTCCCTCTTGCCTCCAACACGCTTATCTGTCACTTTCTCAGGCAGCGCTGGAACTCCTCTAACATGTCCTCATCAAGTGTGATAAAACGTGCTGAACGTTGCTGCCATCTAGTAAAAAGGCAGGTGTGTAACAGCATGACGGGGAGGCCATCTACCTATTCACCAATTTTTTTTTTTTCCTTGAGACAGGGTCTCGCTTTGTAGTTCAGGCTGGCCCTGAGCTCACCATGTAGCCCAGGCAAGCCTTGAACTCAGCAATCCTCCTGCCTCTGCCTCCTGAGTGCTGGGATGACAGGCGTGAGCCACCACGCCCGGCACTGTGGTATGTGGTATTGATGGCTGGTGGGCGTGAGTCACCACGCCCAGCATTGTATGTGGTTACCGGGATCGAACTCAGGGCCTTGCACTTGCGAGGCAGGCGCCGGAACCACTGAGCTAACCCTCTGGCCCCCTATTGACCAATTTTATCATAGTTTACTTAAAACGTATAATTTAGATGAAAAAATCAAACACAAAAGCAAGGTCTCTGGTAATTGGCTAAATGCACATGTGAATGTCACTAAAGCAAAAAATCATGAAAACAAATATGAGATTTATCTATTGATCTCAACATATTTCACAACTAAAGTGTAAATCATTTGAATACATAGAAGTTGGCGGGGCAGATAGATTTCACGCCTTTAGTCCGTGTGTTCCCTTCATGGGATGGCAGGTGACATCTCTCCAGGATGACGGAAATTTAATGAGAAAGGAGCCAGCAGATTTTTTAAATTACCTATAATTGGGCCAGGGATTTAGTTCAAGTGGTGCTGCAACTACCTTGCAAGCACAAGAGCCCAAGTTGGATCATCGGTACCACCATCAGTCAAGTCAGTCAGTCAATAAATAAATCATCCACGATTGAGCAAAAAAGCATTTTCTTTTTAAACTTTTTCCCTCTAAAAAAGCTCTGGGCCTTTCAAAAGTGTAATAAATTCAGATTTCTGTTAAGTAGCTAGAAAGATTGATTCACTGGTTCTTTTGTTTCTTTACCATAGAAACTGGTACTGTTTACCTTATCCTTCAAGGAAGACTTTCTCTGAGTTTTCTTCCCCAGAGTTGTCAGACAACATTGAATACAGTGCACTATGTCCACCTAAGCAAATGAAATCCTTTTGCACAAGACGGGCAGGGAAAGTCCACATAGAGAGGAGTGGTCTTTTTGAGCATTTCTTCCTATCTCCCTCAATTACTTGTTATCAGAGATCGTCCACAAATAGCCTTTAATATAAGCAATTTGTTAATATGCTATACTTCATATATAATTGCCAAATCAATTTTCAGTTATGTTTTTCAGAGGAGTTAGAAAAAGATCAGAGAAATCATTGGAGAAATTTGGATTGATAGGAAGATTTTAAATCAAATCTGACTTACCCAAGAAAATGGCTTTCTAACCATGGGTCTGAATGAAATATAGCCAATTGAATCACAAAGGTCAGCCCTGGACCTTGGTGTAGTTGAATATATGTGTATATGTGCCCAATAGTACACTAATGGAGCTTAACCTTAAATTACTTCAGTGTGGCCTTGGAAAGGTCAACAGGTCAACCAACAGGACACCTGGATTCCAGGTCCAGCCCTGGAGGATATTTTGTGACTTTAGTAGACTCAATCTGTTTTGGGCACTTGATAAATTTTGACAAGCTGATATTTAATCTTCTAGCCTCTTTGAAAATTAGGCTATAGATTCATCTCATAAAGGTGAAGAAATCAAAACTCTGTAAGGCTATTCAACAATAGTACCCAAGATCACTTCGTCTACATATTGTTATAGAAATAAGTTCTTCATGCTCTCTACATGTTTTGCAATTCTGATATTTTAAATTTTTGGTATAAATATACAAAGCCATATTATTTTTATTAGTAAGCGCTTCACTGGCTGTTAGCAGATCTCTTCCTCATTTACATTTCCTATGTCAAACATTTATTTCAGTCATATTTGCAGTATCATGAAATGCTTTCTTGGGTTGACTGAATACATATGATATTGTAACAATTTACATTTCTGGTAGAATTTTCCTCTTGCAGCCTAAAAGTGCAAGTAGAGGGGCTTTATCCCCTGCATCCATGAGACACCACCCTCCTCCCCACCCAAGAATGGCCTTCACTTAATTTACCTAACAGATCAAGAAATGGTAGGAAAAAAAGGTCCTACAGATTTTGGCCAAAATTCCCTTCACTTTTTCCTGGTTATCTACCAATAAAAGTTTCTGTCAACTCTAAAGCAAAATAATCCGTATAAAAAGTTGCTGTGTTCTCCGTGTTTGGACATTAGGGGATTGATTCTGAGCATGTGAACCGTCTTAGCCAAAGCTTTTGACAACAAACAGGGGCCTAGCATGTTGACAATAACTTGGAAAAAGTTTTGCCTGCATAGATCGGAGCTTCGACCTTGCCCAGGACTCACAGAAGTTTCCCTGTTGCAGTATGTTTAAAGCTCTCAAGCGTGTTTCTTAGGAGTTGACCGTTTCTTGGAAGTCCAGTAGGTGGCGCAGTTTCAACACTGTCAATGGCTTTTTGTATTGAAAGGAACTTTCTTGAACAGTAGACTTGTAGATTTGTTATTATGTACAGTGTGTAAACAGATATCTGCACATCACTTTCACTTTGTGTGGTGTACCGCGATTTTTTTAAATTTACATGTCTCCTTTTGGGTTTGTTAATTTTAGACTTCCTCATATTCCTTTCTTCTTCAAATAAGTCTACTATACATGCCGACTTATTTTACTTCCCCAGAAATAAGTACAGAGATGTGCTGAAAGTCGATCTTTAAATATTTAAATATTGCAGATAGTTTTTAAGCAAACTTCTTTGAAGCGACAATTTGCAAGGATGAGACAGATAATGCACACAGCATCGATCCACTCCAGTTATCCGAGTAGGTTAACTATGGGTTATGCCCTCTCTAATTCACCCAGATATCATACTTCAGCTACTTCATTCGTCTCAGCCCCACAACTCATTCTTCATCCGTGTGAGCGTGTGATACAGTCAAAATGAAAATTCCTGGTTCCAACAAGTGTGAGCTCTAAAAGTATTAAAACTTGTCAACGTTGATGAAATGGGTAAAACTACCCACTTATTTGTCTCTACAGGGAGAATGACTCTATTCAGTAAACTATGTAGTAACCATTGTCTAAACAAGTCATTACTCATTGAGGGGAAAAAAAAAACTGATCAAACGATCTGTACAGGGAAAAATGAGAAGGATCCCGCCTCACCTTTTAACTTACTACATTTAGCAAAAGTGCAGCGAATGAGGGGCACAGTCCCCAGGCTCCGAAGCAAGTCGTTCCATGTCACTATGTGACTAGTCTGATTTCTCCACCAGACCTTCCACGATTGGAACTGAATTGCCTATTTGCATTATTTACAAAAGCGCTGTGCCCTCAGCACGTGGTCATGTTGGAGAGGTGGGTTCCCGGGGGGCCCCTGGAGTGTCCTTGCCAGCCTCGAAAGAGTTAAACTCTGCTCCCCGCCTTTCCACCCCAGATGAGTTGTAGAAATACAGAAATGCTCTGGCTTTGCGCTTTCCACTAACTATACTTAGTAAAAAGGTCACCAGGCCTTTCATCGACAGAGGATTTATATAGTCAGGTGACTAAATGAATTTTAAGATCCACATCCTAATTTTGTGACTTTGCTGTTTTCTTTTTGATATTTACCCTAACCTCACATCTTATCCTAAAATTATACTCCTGAGGAATTGCCTCTGAAAATAAGGAACAGCTTCATTCTTAGCCTCCGGAATCACTTTTTATGTTATCTCATGTCAGTTTTCCTAACCTGGATATTTTAAGTAGCCCACAAATAAAAGAATGCCAAGGAAACAACTGAAAACCTCAGTAGGTGAAAGGATCTTTTTCTCTTTGGTCTCCCAGAGAGCCTGTCCTTTTCTGGCCCTTCCCCAGTGAAAAAGGGAGCACAGAATAAATAATCATGAAAATTATCTGTGAAGGCGGTACTGGGGGCCCAGGAACGCTCGGCTCATCATTCAGCATCTTAAGATTCCATCTGAATGAAGAATTCTGCTGTCACAATAGGTGGTTTTCTACTCACCTCTCCACTGTGAACAGGAGAAAAGGAAGGCATAAAAGGACTCAATGGCCAAGCACATGTCTTTATTTGAATAACAGGCAGAAATTTAGCGACTGGAAATTCCATGTAATTTTTTGTCATATACGTCTATTCATATTTCCATTTCACTCCATAATAATAATAAGTAAATAAGTCCAGTGTAATAATTTTATTTGAAAATAATTTTACCAGAATTTTAAAAAATCACAGCATTGTAATTTTTGGAAAAGAACAATAAATAGAGGCAACGCACAAATGTCAGGAGTAAAAAAATTCGCACACACCTCAGTCCTGAGAAAACACACTTACATCTAAAAAGTAGATTTTATAGAAGGAGTTTTAGTATAGTTACAAAACTCATTTCTTTGAATTGTTCCCTGGTTGCCAGTTGAAAAACACACTATGGTTTTTCATTAAATTTACAGTTATTATCTAATGATATTTCAATTTAGCAATTTATTTAGGTCCTCCTAAGCAAAGAATTAGAAACCATCTGACTTGCAAAAATATTTATTAGCCATTCGTTAGAGTTGTTCACTTTGTCAACTCAACACCAATGCTTGGGACTAGGAAGGGCTCTTTACACGCCGCAAGAGGCAGTATCTGTGACTTACTGCAAGCACAAGCTGGGCTTTGTGTTTTCTTTGTTCTTTTGTAAAGTTCTTTTTTTTAATCCAGTACTGGGAATTGATGTTTATGAAAGAGGATTAAGAATTTGGCTTAACTCAGACAAGTTGTAAGACAGATCAGTCTTCAGAAGGAGCGTGTAGAATAGACTTTGACACTTGCAGCTGAGAAATCGATACTCAGAATTATTCCTCTGTCCTCCACCTGAGACAGAATCGGGTTTTGTGCGCATGACTGGGGACAGGAAGTCCAGGGAGAGCAACATTCTGGAGCCTGTGGAGTGTCGCCTTAGAATAACCACTGCTCGTCATGCTTAGCCATTAGCGCTCCACACCCCAGCTAGGGAGAGCCTTGCCCCTGTGCCCTCTGCTAAGGTTTTTAATGACAGAGCCCATCTGGAAACCTCAGGTACAAAGGTCAAGTAGATCCAGAAGTAGCTGGCTCTTACCACATTAAGTTACTGGGACCAGTTATTTGCTTTGAATAGTCAGGTATAACTTTCCAAATACGGTACAACATAATCGTATGAAATGGGCTGTTGATAGGATCACCATTCTGAATTCAGATTCTCCCTAGTTAAGCTGTGTGACTTCTGGGAGATGGTTATACTTCTCTGCTTTCTTACCCAGAAAACACAGAGGACCTAAATAATTTTACCCTACTTCAAATTCTTTGTTGGAAGATTAGAACAAATGTGGCTATTGTAATTAATGCTGAATACAAAAAATTATTCAAGTCAAATATGGTGCTCTTCATTTTTAAGGCACTTAAAGTTTTAGGAATTAAAAATAAACTCGTTAGCAAAATAATAGCTGTAATTTAAAAATTCAGTGTACTTAACACTATCCATTTATGAATTTATATGCCCAAGAGTTCTATTTGTTTGAGAGTTTAGAAATCAATAAAATGCAATGCTATCTATACCAGTTTGTATAATACAAATGTCCAAAAAGAAAACCTGTGCTATAAATTAACACGCATTGTTGAATTACTGGCCTAGCCACCAGCTGGAATAAAAGTAGTATGTATTGTCATGCTCATTGGAGGCGCTGATCTCCAGGGAGGATATCCAAGGTCTACCTTTGGGCCCAGGTCTGCCTTCCTGTGCTTCAAGTAACTTCTCTGTAAGCTCCTGATAGTTGCTGGGAACCACCTCGCACAGTGAGAGCTTCCCTCGCTTTGAGCAGGGACGCCAGTCAGGGATAGCACATAAGCAGATGTGCTTTCTGAGCACACAGTTACACACATCCTTCTCTTATGAAAGCACAAGGAATATCTAGACGAGAACTCAGGTCTGAATGCAGCATTTGCTCTAATCTAAAAACAGTGAATTTGAAGGTTCTCATGGGTTCAGCATCAGGGCAAAACTTGGGAATCAACCGTTTCAGGCTTTGAGACCACACTGCCTGAGTTTCACTTCCAGCCTTTGGCATGTACAATTCTTTGGATACATGATTTAATCTTTCAGAGCAATAATAATACTATCTTTCTAATAGGCCTTATTAAGATAAAGGACGATAAGTCACACACGTGGTATGGCTATACACTGGTACACTTCCGTGTACATTTTTGTCAGCGAATAAGGATGTTATCAGTCATGATACTAGGGCAGCTGGAATGAGCCAGGGCTTTCTTGAAGAAGCCGGGATTAATTAATTGCCCTTTTAGAAAAACCCTAGCTTGATGCCCAGGTCTGGCTAGAGTTAGTGACCTAATACCTTGTTTATATGATACTAATTTTGCCAGGAGGATTAGGGGCACAAAGTTTCTGAGAATATACCATTCAGTTCCATATTAATATTTTAGGACTGTTAATTTTCAGGTTCCTTTTTCCTTCAATAAGAGGAGACACATTCAAACTGTGTGTGTGTGTGTGTGTGTGTGTGTGTGTGTGTGTGTGTGTGTGTGTGTGGAAAAGTCTCTTGCTACCATTTTACTGGTTTAGCCCCTGTCCTAATTCTTAATTAGGTTTAGTCAGTGGAGGAAAAAGCTCCCTTTTTCTAAGAGAAGCCCCAACATGGAGGAAAGAGCCCAGTCCCCGCCCTGTCAGATGAGGAAAGAGAAGTGATACGAGCTCCGTCCCAGGGTGAGAGCCAGGGTGCCATTTCGCTTTGGGAAATTGACAATTCTTTTTGTTTAGACTTTTTAAATCTTAAAAACACTCGGTCAGAAATCCAGCAAAAATAATTGGTAATAGAAGCAAAGACATTCCAGGCTCAGAAGTCCCATGAGGTCATCTCGCCCCCTCCTGCCAGGAGAGGGTCGCTCTGAAGCTGTTCTCGGGCTCCTGGCCAGTCCGGCGTCAGCTGCCCCCGTGTCGGCGCTTCCATCATCGCCTGGCAAAGCAGCATCCGAGTGCAGCAGGCAGGGACTTCTGACCTGGATTTCGCAGTGCAATGCCGCCCGTTGTACGAGGAGCCAGTGTCATCTAGTTCTGTTACATGCAGCCCCTTAAAGTAGGTTTTGGTGGCTCTTAGGCCTCCACAGGCAGGACTTCCACTGTACAGTTTAAACTTTTTAAACTGTACCAACAAACTCATCTTGCCCTTCTGAGTTTCCAGTTACAAAAGCAGCTCTCGAGGCTTAGCAACAGGACAGGATTTTTAATCTCTGTGACCTGAAAGGCAGCAGTCGGGAAGATGAGATTTTACAGAGAACCGAACGCGCTGCTTGTCCCTGACACCGACAGCAGCGGGACGCGCACAGGGTCCCCTGTGTCGTGAAGATTTTATTTTCCCCATTCCGCCAAATAAACACGCTGTCGTTCCAGCCTGAAGGAAAGGCCGGGGAGCTGGTCCCTGCGGCTTGTTCGCAGCCCTCCCGGAGCCTGGGGCAAGTCAGGCGCACAGAGAGAAGATGAGTTCATGTTCGGCCTGGGAAAGCTGCAGGGCCGGCTCTCCTGCCGCCCAGCATGAAATGCGTCCCGAGCAGCGTGAAATCACTGAGCACAGGTGTGGAGACTCTCAGTGGCATAAATATCCTCTCTGCGCGGCAGTTGGAGGATGGCTGTGGGAAGATTCCCCGCAAGCCCCTCCTCGCCAAGTCCGCCCTATAAAGGGACGGTCGCTCAGGCCACGCTGTGATGGCCAGAGATTCTGGCGGGCTTCAGCCCAGCTTCCCGCGACAAGACTCAGGAAGCAGAATTGAAGATGTAAATGAACACTGGCCTCAGATCGTTGGAAGAAAAGAGAAAAATGTCATGCAGTGCAAGACTGGTATGTTTGACCATAGACACTTAAGATCTCGGTGTTAAAATAAAAACACTTCTATAAACAAATTGTAAGGAAAATACCGACCAAATAGTGCTTCATAGGACAAAGTATTATCTGTGCAACTACATATTTTTAATTCTTTTTAAAAATGACTAAAACTATGCAAAAACTAAAAGAAAAGAAACTAATTTATCAAAGGAAGCTAAAAATACTCAAATTCACTCAATGAATAAGAGATGTAAGTTAATGTAATGTATGTAGCATGTTTACCTATTAACCTGGAAGTCTTTTGTTTTCATTTTTAATTGTACAACCCAGCTTTAGGTTGGTGTTTAAAATTCTCTGCTATCTGACTTCAGTTGTTTAAAACTTTTCTTCCACTGTGTTTCTGGTGGATAAATTTTATCTTTATCTCATTTATTTATTTTAACTTCTGTACCATTTGAATAGTTTCTTGTCAATATAACTGGGTTACATTTAAGTTTTATACAAAATTAAAAGCTATTGTGCATTAATGGGAAACATTCCAACTATGCTTATTATTATAATTGACATTGTTCATATGTTTTGCTGTAAAAATCAGTTTCCATTTAGTCTTCTATTTGTATATTGGTTAGTTTTAATTTCTAGTCAAATGTAAAAGGTAGAAATCCTATAACAATCATTATCACATATAAGTATTCTCTAAGTACTAATTGTAAAAGCTATGAAGAGACATAACAGCAGAAAAATACAAATAACTAGAAATAAAAACCAGTGATTTCATAGATTATTACATAATTATTAAAACTTTAATTTAAAAAGGGAGCCTGGAAAAAATCTCACAATATAACTAATAACTCAACAAAAGAAACCTACTTATAATTCCAGTTGTAGAAAAACTGTGTATATATTTGTTTTCAGGGAAGAATGACTGAGAGGTAAATATATCAAAATTGGTGACATTTTCTGTACTGTCTTCTAAGTTTCCAAATTTTGTGTAATGAGCACATACTCATAATCCAAAAATAGCCACTAATGTAAATTTTAGCATAATGTTTATCAGTGAGCTCAGAAAGTGAAATAAAAAACACTTCAGAAATTCTTCTAATGCCTTGTAACTTAGAAACTGGAAGACCTAGTTTATAATAAATGGCCACAACCCCAAGCCTTTTAATAAGAATGTCTAATTCTAATCACAAAGAAAATGCTTGAAAGTTGTGGATGGTCAGACAGATAGGAAGGAACTTGAGTTAATACTCTGTGAAACAACTTTTTGATATCTCTAGCCAACAGGTAGTATAAACACCAGAAGAGCTAATTTTTTAAAAATATAGCTATTTAGTATATTGTTGTGAAGTTGATATTTAGTTCAACTGTAGGACCCAATACATCTCCCTCTAGTTTCCAGCACTTAATTTCAATTCTGTTGCTCACTGATCTTTAAAAAAAAATCAACACTGTTTCCTGTTTCATTTACAAAGCTGTAATTTGATACTACTATTTTGGAGTTTAGAAGCCAGTCTGCATCTATTGTTCAGCCCAGTGGACTGAATTTTCATGGCAATCATCTGGAGAGAGCTGATGGCTCCACCCTCATGTTTCTAGCTCTGGAGATGGAAGCAGAAGAGCTTCCATTTCTAACAAGTTTCCAAACCAGGCTGATGCCCTTGGACCAGGATTATCACATTCGAAGAACCTCTAGGGGGCGCTCCCTGGCCTAGGATTGGGGTTTTCTCAGTCAGCCATCTTGTGTATTCAGAGGACAGCAAACAATTGATGTAACCAACATGACTGTTTCCAAGCCTTTAGAGGAACAGTGCTGCTTTCCTCAGTCACAAAGTTAACCATAGCACCTATGTGACTGACCCCTATCTGTGCTCTCTAGAAGCTCACTAATAAGAGCTTGTCAAAGACTAATGATTTTAAAATGCATCACTTATGGCTGATCTTAGGCACTTTTTATGTTAAGGTAATTATAGACCTCCTGTCTAATGTGTTAATCCAAAAACATAAAATCGATTCAACGCTTTTGTGTGGTGTGCCATTAGAGTTAAAAGGTAGGAAAAGTCAGGTAATTGATGTAGCTTGTAGAAAGGGGGAAACAGTGGCCGACCTGCTGAGTTTTCTGGCAGTCAGGAAGGGACAAGGCAGTCTGAATATTTTGATTTATAAATTCACAACCTCTGCTATGACTCCCTGGGAGGATCCCCAGACCTCCCGACCACTACTTTCCCATTTCTGTAATGAGGGATGATTATGTCAGCCTGCCTTATAATTAAGAAAAGAATGGATGAGAAAGAGCTCTCTCAGAACTTAATGTTTTAAAATACAAGTAATACTCAAGTAGCTATCCATATATTCTTGTTCAGATTGGTTAATCAGTTTACCTGAAAGCTCATGATATAAAACAGAAATATTAATAAAAGATCCCAAGTACTGTGTTTATATGTAAGAAGGTAAAAATAGTGAATGTGTGAAATTTTCACTACTGGAAGGGGAATATAAATTGAACTTGTCACTCTAAACACACAGGAAAATTTTGCTTTTCTTGTAGACATTGCTTTTATTGTGCTATCTTGGCAATAGAGTATCTTGTCTGTTTCACTTATTCTATAAAGATTAAATATGAATAAGAGATATTTGTAATTTTCCCATTAAAGTCTTTAAAAATTATATTTTCAAATAAAATAGCCCATGTTGCTATGTTTAAGCAAAAAGTAATATCATAGAACCAGTGTGAAAAGGTCATGTATTCTAAGATTTCTTGCATTGCTTAAGTAGAAAGATAAGAATATGTAGGACAAGTTAATGTTTAAGTGATTTCTAAACCATTATTGTTATAAAAATAATAGTATTTTCTCTGAGTTTATTGATCTGGGATTAATATTTACCTTGAAGACTTTCCAAGCGTTAATGATGTTAATTGACATTTATAAAGCATTTTTATTTATTAAGCCCTTCTTTAACAGTTCAATGAATTGAACCTTTTAATACTCCAGACAACTCTACATGGTCGATGGGTTACACATTTATATGAACATTTAACTTTAAAAGATGAAGAGACTGGAGGTAGGAGATATGCTACCGCTTGCCCTAAAGACCCTAGTTTTATAGTAGAAGTCCTCTGGGACATGAAATTTACTTTATTACTATTCAGCTATAACTATGTTTGCAATTAATTTCCTGGAGAAGGTTGTGGAATTTCACCTAGTTAGGGAGAAGATGTTGGAGATATATATATGTAAAATCATGTGTTGTTCTCATCTTAATCTGTGAGATCAATAACATATTTGAGCTATTTGTGGGAGGGGAAAAAAATCAGTAAATTTAGGGAATAACTTGGAATTACAGTACTCCGTGCAAGAAAGTACCTTTACCCTCAAGCAAAAAAAAAAAAAAAAAGAAATTAAGAGTATGATTATAATTTAATTATAACTTAAAAGAGAAAAATTACAAATAAATATTTTTTAAATTAGAAAAACATGAAAATATTGGAGGTGGTTTTTTGTGAGTGGTAGAACTGGAACCAATTTTATCCTTTCTAAAATATTTCTCAATTTTACTTAATAAGTGTTTATTACCTCTACAATGAAAAATATTTCCATATGGAAATGGGAAATGTAATTATGTAGTGGTATAATAATAGGCTTAGAATTATAAACGCATTATCTAAAATAAATTTCTATAATATGAGGGCATTCATTATAGAAATTCTAGGCAGTAATATGCCCACAGGATAAATTTTAGATCTTAGAAACTCACTGCTTCAAAAGGAAACCTACTTCAATATCAAAACATTAGATGTTAGGTTTAGATATCAGGTTAATAATATCTAATTATTGGAAACTTTTTCCAAAACTTCAATATTATGGTTTGGACAGAAAAATATAATCAATCTCTAGTTTTCAAAAAGCAATCAAGGGCCAGAGATTTAGCTCAGTGGTTCCAGCGCCTGCCTCGCAAGCGCAAGGTGCTGAGTTCGATCCCGGTAACCACATACAGTGCTGGGCGTGGAGACTCACGCCCACCAGCAATCAATACCACACACCACAGTGCCAGGCGTGGTGGCTCACGCCTGTAATCCCAGCACTTGGGAGGCAGAGGCAGGAGGATTGCTGAGTTCAAGGTTTGCCTGGGCTAAATAGTGAGCTCAGAGCCAGCCTGAACTATAAAGCAAGACCCTGTCTCAAAAAAAAAAAAAAAAAAAGCAATCAAAGGAAATATTTCATTCATTCACTAATACTTTTGGAATGCTGTTTGGTTCCCAGTCTTCAGCTGAACACTGTGTGAAAGCAACAGACTGGTCCTGTCTCAAAGAGCTCTTGGTCCTGTTGAAGACTTGAGGTATACACCTAAATAAAAGTTGGAAAACAAAATCAAACACATAAGAATAGACCTCCTTCATCAGTTCATTCAGTAGCTACTGAATTATTAATGCCTAGTAAACATCAAGAATACGGAGGTAAATAAGACAGTCTGTTTTAACTAACCTCATTGTCCAAGAGAAGAACTAGATAAGAAATGTAGTGATTGTGAGAATGACCTCTCCTGTAATCTTTAGTTCATGTAAAGCCTTTATTAAGCACCTTTTATGCACCTACCATAAAAAGAAACAATGTAATACAGAAACATGTCCAAATTAAGTCCTTGGGAGAAGAATTTAATATCTACAGTGAAATAAGCAACTGTACAATGAAGCAATTGAGTCTTGAACAGTTCTTGATTCTAAATGATAAGGGAAATAAATTAGCAACTTGATTAATCCAAGGAGACATTCATCAATGAAGTGTTCTTGAACACTCTCTTTACCAAATTAATTTTAAATTACTATCGTCTGTTATATTTAAAAATGATCATTATTGTGAAACACATAATTAGTTGTGCTAATTTAAAACATTAACTTCAGTTGTAGACAATAATGTAATAAAATCATCTCAATTTTAACCAATTTTTTCACAAACTGCAAAATTGTTGGAAGTAATAATTTAATTAAAAATAAATTGATTATGCTCTATCTTTGCTTACAAAAGGTTTGCTGGTGGTATAAGAGAACATAGCAATCTTTTTTTAAAAAATGGTGGATAGGGCCCAAGATTTAGCTCAGTGGTTCCAGCGCCTGCCTCGCAAGCACAAGGTCCTGAGTTCGATCCTGGTAACCACATACAGTGCTGGGCGTGGTGGCTCACACCTGTCATCCCAGCACTTGGGAGGCAGAGGCAGGAGGACTGCTGAGTTTGAGGCGTGCCTGGGCTACATAGTGAGCTCAGGGCCAGCCTGAACTACAAAGCAAGACCGTCTCTCAAAAAAAAAAAATGGTGGATATTTATTTAAATATCAATCTTTTTTCAAATCATTTATACCTCCACACCAACATGAGAAGAACTACACAAGGAAACACAGGACAACACCTTTGAAAGAAGCCAGAATAGAAACAATAACCTGGTTTTGTCTTAAATGTGCTTTGTGACCTTGCAAACTGTACAAGCTCTTTGTGACTCAGTTTATTCAACTCCAAAATGGGTGAATGTGAAGGATTTTATAGAAATAATTACCCTGCAGTTCTAAAATCCTTCACTTTTACAACGCATTTCCTGAATTTATCATCTAAAGAATTAGAAACCATATTTTTAAGTTTTTGAGGCATTTGGCTTCCTCCAAGATGCGAGTGCTATAGTTCACACTGAATAAAAGGAAAAGTCCTTCCCTAGATACATATAAACATAAAAACTGTTTCATTTACACATTCATATTCGGGGTATTATCTCTGAAATATCTATAAAATAGAAGGAATTAGAAGGATGAAATTCACAGAAAATGATAAATTCCAGAAATCTCTTTGAAGGACCTAGTCACATAACATCTTGCATAATCCAAGGGTTTCACCCTTTGGAAGTTTGATAATAAGAAATAGTTGGGCTGGAGATTTAGCTCAGTGGTTCCAGCGCCTGCTCCCAAGCACAAGGCCCTAAGTTCTATCCTGTAACCACATACGATGCTGGGCGTGGTGACTCACGCCCACCAGCCATCAATACCACATACCACAGTGCTGGGTTTGGTGGCTCACGCCTGTCATCCCAGCACTCGGGAGGCAGAGGCAGGAGGATTGCTGAGTTCGAGGTTTGTCTGGGCTACATAGTGAGCTCAGGGCCAGCCTGAACTACAAAGCGAGACCCTGTCTCAAAAAAAAAGAAAGTCGTGATAACACAGATTGAAGGAGTTCATAGAAAAGTGCGTCTCTGTATCAGTGATTTGGCACAGTCCTAAGTGGGAAAGTATCCTCAACAGTGAATTCAGGTACATACCAGATGAATGATTTGAAAAAAAAAATCTCTAGAATCTAGATTGAAAAAGAAAGCACGTGCCCTGACGTTTTTCCTTGCCACCTGCTTGTTCTCCCAGCCCGGTGTTTCTCATGCCTGGCTGATCAGTTATGTCAGAGCGAGCTCCTCGCCGACTGCCATGTTCAGCGGCCTCGTGGAGTCCGGTTCAGGATGTGGAGCTATGAAGCTACCGGACTCATCCGGGCCAACCCTCTACTGACTCTTACTGGCAGCAGTTCGACCAGTCAGAGCTCTGAAGTGCTGAATTATATAGGCCATAAAGCTGTTTTTGCTAATTAAAGTGAAATATGGCAAATTATTGGGCTTTTAAAAATGACTTTGCATTCACTAGGTCAATGATTTGGAGTCTTCACCTGCTCTGAGACTCAGGAAGAAAAATATGCCACCTACATAAGGGTCCCCCAATAAACGCTAAGTATCTTATAGCCATCGCCTCGGAAGAAACCATTACTTTGCAAGAAGCCATGGTGACCTTTTCCAAATCACGTGTTCATCACTAATGGGCTGCAATACTGCCTTAACTGGCGGCCATATAAACAGTATAAACGTAAAAATATCCACCAAACTTTGGGTGGATATTTATAACTGTTCCCACTTTAAACTCAGCAGGCCTCACAGTAAAAAGGCTCGTTAGGATTTGCCCACACTGTGGGTAGAAAGCGCAGCTAAAATAAATAAATAAAAATCATTTGATTTCCATAGAAAAAAATCCTCATCAGAATGTTTGTGGCTGTAGATTTTGTAGGCCTGACTTTTTTCACATTTTAAAGCATCATTGTCCTTATGATGAACAAAGCAGGGTGGGTGGAGTGCTCAAATCTTTTTATAAATTTTCCAAGCAACAGTTTCACAGTGAGGGAAATTGGATATTATGGAAAAAATACTCAGTGATGCCTCTTTGGATGTGACAAGCATTTTCTGTCCAAACTCTTGATGATTGAATTATGGTATCAGTAAAACAGGAGGCCACTGGTAAAATGCCACACGTGTCGTTTACATGTCCCATTTAAATAGAGTAAAAATGAACTAATTGAGCAAAGTCCTCATGTACACCTGTAACTTCAGGCTGAACAGCATCCAATTGAATAACACATTTCCCTTTTTCTTTGTGAACCCACTTGACAGTTTTGATTCATCTCGCTTTTCCTTCATTAACATGGATCAGCTACTCCCTCTTCTTAGCAATCATCTCCTTTATTCCATCACTTCTGCCTGAGAGGCTGAAGATAGCATTTGTGACTCTGATATTTTTCAATAAATAAGAAATAGTTGCTTCATCTTCAGCAATAGTAGCAACTACTTCTAAGTTATATTAACATTTTGTAAATTGCTCATAGTTGAACACAAACTATACTGTATTAGAACTGAGTTTGAAAAATAACAAAATATTTTATAATATAAATTATGATAAAATAATGCTTTCATTGATACTGACTATATACTAAAGACTATTAAATACATATGCTGTATATATTAACCTATCTAACCTTCCAACTTCCAAGTGCCATATAATATAAAGTGCATTATCCATCTCATTGTATAAAGGAGGGTACTGAGGCTAAGAGGAGATACATAGCTATACCAGTTACACTGCTAATAAATGAAAAAAACTAATGTGAATCTAGAAAAGATAACTCTAGAATTAATATTCTATAAAATAATTTAAATTAAACCTACCATATTGAAGGTAGGCATGAATTTCTATTTCATTTATGTTAAACCAGACAGTTACATCTTTATAAGAAATTCTGCATATATAACAACAAATCTATGGAATTTAAATTTATCAGACAGTAAGATAAAGGAACATATTGGCATGGTTGATTGAAGAACATAGTTTCTCTAATTTTTTATTGGCCTTTTAAACCTGATTTATAATTTTAATTATGTGGGGTAGTGTTCTATCTTGTCAGAACTATTATCCTTGCTTTTTATGCCTCCTATTTTTGTGTTTTTTACATATACTTACATTATTCATCTAAAATGTAGAAGCAGAGAATGAAGAAAAAACTTCAGATGGCTTTGTGGTTGTCTCAGTACCATTTACTAAATCTACCATTTCTTTAGCAATATAAAATGTTACCTTTACTTTGTAACAAATTCTCAAGGAGAATCAGACTTATTTCTAGATTTTCTATTAGTTACTTTAATCTTTTTTTAATGTTCTCCTAGGGTCAATATTTTACTCCACAAGGTTTTCTTACCTTACATTGAAAAATCTATCCTCACTATAGCCGTGAGGTAGAGAGAAGTCTCAAAGGATCTGTGAGGCAGCTGCCTTCACAGTAAGGAACACAAAACAATACAGGGTTTCACTTTGTCTTTACTATTTTGTGCCCTGAAAGTTTTTGTTTGAATGTGAGAATAATTTAAAGGACCTCACATTTACTTTCTCATTCTAGAGAAACAACATACTATTTACACGTGTCCTATTTATTTCACTTATGAGTATGCCCTCAAGGTACATCCAAAATGACTCATTTACTATTCTTAACAGCAAGATAATATTCCTTTTTATTAAAAATTCTTTTCTTTATCCAATCTCTGTTGATGGGCTTTTGGGCTGTCTCCAAAATTTAGCTGTTACAAACTGAACTGCTATAAACATAGGTACACGTATGTCACTGTGATACGATTCTTGTAATTCTTTAACGTATATACTCAACAGGGGAATAGCAGGGTTAAATAGGACCCCAAGTTTGGGTTTTTAAGAAACCTCCACACTGATCCCCACGGTGGTTGCACAAGTCTACATTCCCATCAACAGCAGGGAAGGGTTCCTTTCTCCCCGCAGGCCCACCAGCATTTGTTGTTAGTTGACTTCATGATAGCAGCCATTCTTTGTGGACACTGGAATGTCAGTGTTGTTTTCATCTGCATCTCAAAAAGCTAGCAATATTGAACATCTCTTCCTATGTTTCTTTGCTATCTTTACTTCTTCATCTGACAAATGTCTGTGCCTTTCAGATGCCCATTTTTAATTGGGTCTTTAAATTTGGAGAAGGTGATTTTTCTAAAGTTCTTTATATAGTCTACATAGTAGTCTTTTTTCTGAAGAACAGCTGGTTAAAATGTTTACCCAGGCCGGAGGGTTAGCTCAGTGGTTCTGGCGCCTGCCTCGCAAGCATAAGGTCCTGAGTTCGATCCCTGGAAACCACATACAATGCTGGGCGTGGAGACTCACGCCCACCAGCCATCAATACCACATACCACAGTGCCGGGCGTGGTGGCTCACACCTGTCATCCCAGCACTCGGGAGGCAGAGACAGGAGGATTGCTGAGTTCGAGGCTTGACTGGGCTCCATAGTGAGCTCAGAGCCAGCCTGAACTACAAAGCGAGACCCTGTCTCAAAAAAAAAAAAAGTTTACCCCACTTGTAGGTTGTCTTTTTCCTCTGTTGGTAGTTTCTCTTGCTGTGACAAAGCTTTTTAATAAGATAGGATCCCAGTTGTTGATTCTTTCTGCTCGTTCCTGTGCTGCTGAGATTCTGTGATGATGTGTTAAGTTTTAGTGCTTCTTTGAAAAGCATACTAGAAAATGTTGCTTTTTAGTATATATGTAGAAATATTATGAATAAAACAGAACAAGTGAAATCGATGGGAATGTAAAACTAGAAGAAAAAGCTTTGAAACCAGCTGTTCTGTGGTTTTATGTTGTGGTATTTAATACTGTCCTAATAGATAAAAACATATGATGTACTTTTACTGTTAGCCACAGATGTTTTTAGAAAGATGTTTTCCACTTCAACATTTATTAACATAAATGATTAACTTGATCTTCCTTGAAAATAGACAATTTTTTCACAGTTTCCACGGAACATTTCGGACTGCTAACTGGCATCTGAGATTCCTCTTTTCCCAGTTTCCTTTGAATCAGTATCAGACTGCGTTAGAGATGAGGCCCAGCCGAAATTCATTTGCAGGTGGAAGCTACTCGCCCAGGACTCTAGGGGGCGCACAATATCACGGTGGAGCTGTGGCCTCCCCTCAGCACTCACTGAGTCTGCAGAGGCAATGCAGAGTAAGAGCGTTGAGTTGCTGCTGCAGTTCGTAGGTCTCAGGCTTGACTTTCTTCGCTTAATAATATAGAAAGCTATACCTCCTTATTAATTAGAAGCCAACTCCTAAGTACAGTAATCATTGTTGGGAGAGAAGTGATCATTATCTGTTTTTGAGTGTTACCATTTATCAAAGAAAAAAAGTTTTGAGTGCTATTTAAAACCATCCAGTTTTCCTTAGAATCATCTGTTACCTTGCATGTCCAGGGTCAGATGCAGCCAAACACGTGAGGTTTTTCAACAACCAGGTAGAATATCTTCCACTCCACAAGAGCAGGCATGTTTTATTAGACTTTTCAGATCCTCTGTACAAGTCATCATAATTCATTCTATTAAAAATGTAATTATCTCAAATATTTTAGGATGTCTGAATGATTTAAGCAAAAGGGCCCTCCTATTTCTTACTGCGACATACTATTGGCATCATACATGAAGCTTTCATTACTGAGAATGGTTCTCCCTGAAGTGGTGTTCCTTTGGTCCTCATGTCTTCTTTTAACCTCTTATTTCTTCTTGGGGACTGTTGTCACAGTTTTAAAGTGTAATTCCATTTACATGCAAGAGCCCAAAAGCAGAGCCCAGGAACTAGGGAGACGTGGATCTTACTCTCCCTCCTCCCTCCCAGCTTTCTAATTCTGAATTCTGCAGGGAACTTTCTTGTTCATTGGTTAATAAAATACAGAACGAGATGGCTCATGTTATGTCTTCTTTTTTTTTTCCTCTGCCTTCATTATTTAAAAGTACTCTTGAATTTTGTAAAAGTTACCGTCAGGGTTAGTTATTCTATTTCAGCTTATTCACTTTGCATAATTCCCTACCTTTGCCACTGGGAGCTTCCAGTAGCTTCCATCAGTGAAGGAATATCAGCACCAGGGGGAGGCAAGGAAATGCAAGAGATGTCACTGGAACGTGGGTCAGATATGAGAAAGTCTGCAGAGTTTATCTCTTGAACCAAGTTACCAGGAGCCCTCGTATACACTGTGAAATAATTGACTTTAAGTAATAGGTGCTTCTCAGCTACTACACCACCACCATTCCCAAACCAAGTCCCACTAACTGAGATTTCCTTTAATTCGTTTCATATGTCTTATTACAATGTTGTAATTTTTTTAAAAAGTGAACTGGCAAGATGACCACATGCGAGAATCAAGCTGCCTTTAGTAAAAGAGCATCTTCACTTGAAAAGCCAAGGTGCCATATTGAAATCGATTTGACACCGTGACCTTAGATAAACGCCCCTCCAGTCCCAGCTTTAAATCTCGGCTCGCTTGGGGGGGCAGTTGCCAGGATGGAGGCTGTCTGCATCACCACGGCTGACACGCAGAGGTACAGCTGGCTGGCCACCTCTGATGTCATTAATCTCACTTAATCTCTGTTTTTCAGGGGAAGCCAGCTAATTTTACAGAACCTTTTGAACCGCTTACACAGCCGTGCAAAAAAATGATGATTCCAAGTCACTCAAATTTCCGGGAAATGGGTCCTTAAATAATTTCATAAGAAGTTCAAGAAAGTCTATGGTGATTTAATTACACTTGATGGTGTCTTTTATTTTTCACTCATAAACATGAGCTATTGGAATTGGAAATGCAGGAGCAAACCGGTCCTCTGTAAGGTTGCAGGGGAAAGATCCTTGTACAAAGCCCGGGAAATGCTGAGAGCCGGGAGATGTGTACAGGAAGGAAGTGCTGGCGGGCACTTCCACGGGGGCGCTCCCTGCACTGCAGAAAGACTCATCAGAACAAGTACTGCATCTAACTCAGCAAATAGTTGGTGTGTGAATTTATAAATATAGATGCTCCATCTTACTACAACCCTTCACCAGTTCAAAAGCCCAGAAGTAGAAGACAAAGCACAGTGCAGAGCAAGACTACAGGAGACAAGGCTCTCGGAGACGGAGGGAAGGAAGGGAAGGGAGGCCAGACAGGCTTACAGCTAGTATGCACTGCTGCATCGGTACCTGTAGCTGACAATTAGCAATTTCTCCACACAGTGGGAACTTGAGTTAGGTCTGCCTGCTTTGCTGCCTTCCAGCTTAACGTCTGCAGTCATAAAGAATGATTTTCAAATGGGCCATAGAATCAAATTGCCCGAACAGGAGCTTTTGCTAAGGCAACAAGCCAGCCAATCCTTGGTTTCACAAAATTTATTTACCTGCCCAGAGTAAGTCTTTAGAAATATATTAGATAGAGTTGTCTGAGGGGGGAAAGGACACGTTTTCAACGCGCATCAAATTCTAGACCTTAAGCAGCAACAAACCCACAGTTGTTTTTAGATAGCGATGCTGACTTCTTCCTGATTTCTACTCTTTGCTGTACTTCTCATTGCCAAGGTGACGCCTTGGTAGGCAGCTCCTGTACAAATACGCACTGAACGGGCAGTGGCCTCTGTTAGTAGTTCTGGGGCTTGTACCAAAGTAGAGAACATTTAAGCTTTCAGAGATTCCTCTGTTGTTCCAAGGAGAAGAAAGAAAACCGTAAGTGAAAGGGCAGCTTATTCTCATGATTTGCAGGGTTAACTGACTGACATGAGTTAGAAATTATATGGAGCTAAAAAAGGATTTTCCAAAGTGTATTACAGATGGGCTATTAATTATAACCATACAAACAAAAAATGTTTCATAGTAAAATAGGTTTGGGAATGAAAAATTAAAATCAAATGAACATTTTTAGAAAAAGAGATTATTCAAAGTGCTAATGTCTGTGGTAAATCTCTAAGAGGAGACTAGGAAAAGCTTTATTTCCTCAACTTATTTGTTCATGGAAACCTTATTTTATACTGTTCCCATGGGATTACTACTCTTCTGTGGGACACACTTTTGGAAATGATGACCTATAAGAATAGCAACATTATTTTCATACGCTGACATTTCATGCTTTGTCCAATAAATTAATAACTTCAAGGAAGTTTATTCTCTTTAAATGAAGATAATTCTATTCAACATCATCACTGAATTTAGTGAACCAGATTCTGTTATTTGCAGTAGGGATGGTTTCTACTGACCAACTCATCTTTGCAGCCAGAGATCAAATGGGATGAATAGTGAGTGTCCACTGGTGGATCCAGAGAAATGTAGATTCTGTTGTGTCACAGTAATTAGATTCCTGACCGTGGTTCCTTCATTTCTGCATTTTAAATTAGGTTCCACAAGTATTTTTTTTTTAAGACTCCACATTGGTCTTATTTATTTAAGAACTCCACAAGAGCTTTTGTTTAGGGGGAAAAATGGTTTGAAAATGTACTAGAAACTACAGTCATGAGCAGCATGTAAGATGACATTTCAGAATTATATCAACATCCTCCATTAACTGCTGTACCGATGCACAGTGAATATAATTTACAGCAGTCCAGTAACTAGACTGCTGAGACATACCTGGGGGGACAGTGCTTACACATGGGAGTGTGTGCTTTGCCAGATGGGGATGTCTGAGTAATCATGGTGCAGGCAGGAGGCTGATGTCAAGGTGAGGTTCTTCACCCCAAGCTAAAGAAAGAATAAAAGTGGAAGCAGAACTTATACTTTCTTGGCTCCTCTTTAATTCTCACCAGGCTGAGGTCTTGCATTTGAATCTTCATCCTAGATGAGATCTGAGTTTTGGTGTTTCTTTAAAAAACTATTTTTAAAATGTTATCATTTTACTTATGTGTGGGATTCAGTGTGATCATCCAATCCACTTATGAAATTATAATGATCCAATCCAAAAAATGAGCATTTCTATATCCTTACACATTGAAAAAATGTTTTAATACATAATAAATACATAATGATTTTTAATACATAAAAATCATAGATATTTATGAGGTAAAGTTAGTATTTTAATACACACAAACACTGCATTTGAATAGGTTCTTATAATGAGAAAAACATTGTAGCTTGTGTATATATAGCAATAAATATGTGTAGTACATACATAAATTACCAAAAGGATGCTTAAAGGTAGAAAAATTATTAAAGCACTCAACACCTACCTTGGAAACTCATTTCCACTTTCCGAAGGGCTTTATGTGCCAGCTAAATGATGCTATTGTATATATTATTCATTAGTTAATCTATACTTTCCTATCTCCATTGCTCATTTTCATTTACTTGTTTTATTTGCTTAGGAGGCCTTCGATTTTCAGAATCATATTTATTTTTCAAATTACGTCTCAAAATATTAACTCTCCATAGGTGCTCCCAATCAGAAATGTCTGGCTCACGATGAGATTCTATTTTCATGATTTTAATGAACTTGTAACCTAGTCTGGATGTTAGTTATTTTACCACATCTCATGTCATTGATATCTACACCCCCCTCAAATCTGCGCAGCTTCTTATAATAGGAGCATCGCGGATCCAGCTACCCCACATCTGGGAGCCTGCAGGGCCTTAGCATGTAATGCACATGTGTTTTGTGTTTTTATTTACCACATAGGCTTGAAGTAAATGAGAGGAAGTCAGTAATGAGCTGCATGTCAGACAGCATTTCAGAAGTATACCCAACAGCCCCCATTAACTGCTGTACCACTGCATATCGAATATAATTTACTCATTTGGGGGCCAGAACATTAACACATATTGTAGATAACTAGCAGATTACATAAAATCTGTTAAGTTATACGAAGTGTGTGTTATTAGAGGCGATCATATCATTTAACATGTAATTGTAACCATCCTTTAGGTGAAACGCAGTTTTCAAACAAATCCTACTCATAAAAGTAACATATTTACAACTTCACCTATTTCCTTTATTCTTTTCTCACGTACTACTATCTGCAGAGCCGTGAGAAACCACTTGCTATTTATGCCGGAGCCGCTGGTCAGATTGTTGTGGCTTTGTTAGGAACGGTGAGCTGTTAGGTGGCACACTGTGTCCTTGTGTGGAGGAAAGTGTTCTCGATAGCAGCTGGAAGCTTGGAGAAATAGTTATAGGAAAAAATACTCACGGCGCTAAATAAAATACTTTCCGTGTTGGCCTTAGGTTCTCTGCGGGGCATATCCTCAGTGCTTTTGATTTGCTCGTGTCCGAGACGGTGGCTTCCGTGGGCACCTCTGCGTGGCGCTTTCGCACTTCTCGTGATGGCATGCCATCGGCGTCGACGTGGGTGGCTCGTAATGTCTCAGAATGTCTTCATCGCAGTCTTGATGTGAAGGGCAGCTCCAGAGGGGCGGTGGGATACACCGCTGACACTGGGTCGCCAATCCTGTTTTCACGCCCGTGTACCTTATGCAGGGACACTGATCTTCTTCAAGTCAAAAACGATGACAAGGAGAAGAGAAGCTGCTATCAGGGATGTATCGATTGACGCCTCCGTTACTTTTGTCTCGTAGGATGAGGCGGCATACTCATAAGCCGAAGATGAAGTTCTTCTTCACGCGCCGGTGCCTGGCGCTCTTCCTTCTGCTCTGCGTAAGTAGCAGTTACCGTCCGCCGTGTTCTGAGACCGCTGTCCAGAGAGGAGTGGCTGGGCGTGAGTGACTGGAATAGCATTCGCAGGAGGAGCCATTATGCTCCATCAGCCAAAACTAAGTTCCTCAAAGCCATAATTTGTCTTAAGTTTTGGTCAACAGATCTCCCCTCTGAATTCTCACTGGTGTCATGATCTACTCAGCAGTTTGAGTTTTGCCTGTTTTTAAGACCTTAATGTTCATTTGAGACGTCTCTGTGTTATCTTGGAAATTAGCACAGAAGTTTGGTAATGTTCTTAAAGAAAAAAATTTAGTGTGTTTGACACTTGGGTTTGAAATCTTTTCTAGAGTGTTTTAGTACTTTTTAAATATCTAAACTTTATCAGTCTGGTTATTTCAAATTTATTTCTCATCAAAAACTAAACATCTTCAAGTCTTTGTATACAACTGTTATTCCACAATTCTCTCTTTAACCCTTTGAGTCGTATTCAATGTAATCCAAAGTGGTGCCGCCTCAGAAGACAGGCTCTGTGAGCACTTACTCACGTCTGCACTGTTACCCACCAGTGCATCAGCTTCGGTCGCACATGGAAAGGGTTGCATCCATGTATGTAAATCAGTGTGGGGTCACCTCGGCCTTTGTTCTTTCTAGCACCTCAGGATAACATCTGCCCATGAGTTACGAAAGTAAAGATTATTTCAATAGCTCAAGTGGTACCGCACCAACCTTGGATGCACAAGGGCCCGAGTTCGATCCCCAGTACCACCAAAGGAAAAAAAAAAAAAAAGAATTGAAAGTAAAGGTTATTTCATATCCATACTTTCCTACTAATGCAAGCCAAACTTGTGTAGGGCTCTCTGATTTTCACTGTTTATTAGTGTGCAGTAAGGGCTTACAAGTTACTTATACTGTTTCCCTTTACATCATTCAAGAGAAAATATTACTAATGTTTCATAAATGTTAATGTATTGTGTACAAGGAATTTTTTTAATTGAATTCTTTTTTTTTTTTTTTTTTTTTTTTTTTTTTTTTT